>CAIGRT010209515.1:0-23355 GCA_903798405.1 Fraxinus platypoda
ATGATCTCCTTGATGAGAATGTCATGTAAAAGACAACCAGTAGGATAAAATAGAACTGCACAACTTAGATCAGTAGTAATCTGGCTCATAGATAGCAGCTTATACGAAAGAGAAGGCACAAGTAAGGTATTATGCAGTCAAAGAGAAGGAGACAAAGTTACTGTACCAGCTCCTGTCACTGGAGATATCACACCATTGGCATTGGCAATGCTGGAGCGTCGTGGTAAAGAGGTTTGAGTGAAGTCTGTGGCAGTAAAAGTCATATGGTCGATGGCTCCAGAGTCGAGTAACCACGTACTACTCTCAACATCTTGGTGAGTACTATGGGGGACAGTACCAAAATTACCAGGAATGGTAGCCATTTCTTGCAAAGACACAACAATTGTGGGTAATAACAACAATCCAATAACCAATAGACCAAGCAGTAGCCTAAAATAATAAATAGTAGCCCAAAGTATTTCAAGCTCAACTTACTAAACTGTTTAAAAGAAACCAGCAGAATAGTAAGCCCAAATATCAAGTTCAAAAAGGCTTGAATTTAGAAAAGTTTATCGGTCCATAATCCATCTCAAATATAGCCACAATAATTGTAGTTGAGCCACCAAAGAAAAACGCTGGAATACCTATGATTTCAATGACGAGAAGCCGCCGGAATCTTGTCAAAAAACAAGACATCGGAATCTGCCAATTACGCCACGATGCCTACAGCCGGATTACTGATTCCCACCCACACAAGAAGCAACCAGATTTTCCAAAAAACATTCAGTCACCAAAATAATAATTTTCGGCAGTTGCAGAAAAGGTAAAGAGTTCGTCGACGACCAAGAATTCGGACAATCAGCAACAATTAAGCAGTATGTTGCTTATTATGCATCCTGCCATGGAACTGATGCAATACATGTAGTCTGGAGCGAAAGTGATCCTTCTTCAGATAAGCTAAAAGACTATCTTAAGAATGTAGTATTGAAAAGTCGCAAACGGCTTACAAACCCAACTTCAGATTTGACCTAGACGATAGATTTGAGCCGATTGAGATCTCAGAAATGAGTTTCTTAAACCCAAGAGAAATCCCAGAAATTTGAAACAAATGGTGTTTGTGGCTCTGATACCATGTCAAAAATTGTCTTGTGTATATATTATTATTCTTCTATTCAATGATTCAGTACAAGAATATATAGATAGAATGATAAACTTATTCTCGCCTATACAGATTTCATGGCTATAATTATGGATAGTTATTGAGGGAAAGGATTTCCCATTTAAGGTTCATCCTAAATGGCCTCCAATCTCCCTTGATTTCTCTCTAAGTAACAACTCACGCCAACATTTATCTTATTCATTGCTCGGCTATCTGCATAGTCCAACTACCATCTTTTTCTGGTGTAAGTAGAACGGTAACAGCGCAGGCACTAAGACTCTCTCGAATGAAGCCCATGTCCAGTAGTTGCTGAATTTGATGGTTAAGTTCTTCGTTTCCATTGGATTCACGCGATAATATGGCAAATTGGGTAAGGTTGTCCAGGGAATGAGGTCGATGGCATGATGTACATCTCGCATTGGTGGAAGTTGTTTTGACATCTCAGCAAGCATAATATCTTGAAATTCCTCCAGTATTGTAGGAAGTTCCGCAGAAATGGAACCATCACTTTGCTTAACTTCGCGATTCACCACCATGAGTACTATTTGTTCTTCAGTTAGAGCTCGACAGAATTGGCACATGGTCAATACTGGGACATTTTTGACTCAATTGCAAAGGATCCAAAACAAGTTTCTTACCTTTAAAAATAAAGATGTAAGTATTAACATACCTATCGTGGGAAACCTTTTGATCGAAAAGCCATGGCCGCCCCCAACAACATGCATAATTATCTTCATTGACCCAACAAATTTGATAAGGACTAGGATGCCCCCAAACGTTCCACTGCAGTTTCAAAAATCACATTTATGTCGTGCCATTATCGATAATGACATTCAAAGCTCGTCCATCTTGTTCCATGCGCGTATGAAAAATATTGGTACGTACTACGTAGCCACTCAGGATTAGCTTTTAGCTCCTTAGCTCCAGTTAACAAAATATTGATTTGTCACCTTGTTCCATGCGTGTATGAAAAATATTGATTTCAAAATATTGGTATGGGCAGAGCAAAAGGAAAGGCAAAAAGATGAATTTATTTGTCACGTTCACAATCTAAATGCTTTATCCGACCGATTATACGATCACTACACCAACACCGTCTAGACTGAATAAATTTGGAAAGCACTTGAGAACAAATATAAAGTTGAGGAGGAAGGTACCAAGAAATTTTTAATTTCTAAATACTTCAATTTTAAAATGTTAGATGATATCTTTTTGTTGCCTTAAGTACATGAGCTGCAAGTTATTGTCAGTAAGTTGAAGGCAGTAAAGATTGAACTTCCTGAATCTTTTCAAGTCGGAGCAATCATTGCAAAATTGTCCTCAACTTGAAAGGGTTGTAGGAAAAAAAATCTTCATAACTCCGAAAACTTTTCTTTGGAACATATTCAAAAGCATATTCGCATCGAGGAAGAATGAAAATTCTTATGATGACACTTCAAAAACCAATGTCGTTGATGAACTGATAGTTCCAACAGAAGCCAAAAGAAAGAGAAGCCTCTTGGTCCTAAAAATGATCAAGCGAAGTTCAAAACGAAGCACAAAAGACCATGCTATGTTTGTGAAAAAATGGAACATTATTCACGAGATTGCAGGCATAAAAAGCAATCAAAGGAGGAAAGTTAAACTCCATTGAAGATATTGTCGCTACGGTGAGTGAAATTAATGTAATTCCAGGTAAAGTTTCGGACTAATGGTATGACAGTTGTACAACCGTCCATGTTTGTTATGATATTAATGATGAACAATAGATTCAAAAGGAAAATGAAGGTCGCTGCAATGTGGTTGATAAAGAAAACTTTGATATCTTCTTCACTTCTGAAAAGAAGATAACTTTGGCCAATGTGCTTCATGTACCAAATATAAATAGAAAATTAGCAAGTGAGGTTCTTCTGAAAAAAATCAATGATTAAATCAGTATTTAAATCGAGCAAATTTATATTAACCCGAAATGGATATTTTGTTGGTAAAGGTTATTCCGGTGATGGAATGGTCAAGTTATAATAATAATAATAATAATAATAATAATAATAATAAATACTTAGCTTATAAGGTTGATTCATTTCCTTTATGGCATGGTAGATTAACATATATATGCATTAGTATTATTAAAAAGATGATCAAATGTGGATTACTATAATGTGAATTTAATAGGTTTGATAAATGTGGAACTTGCACTAAATGAAAAATGATTTAAAAAGTCATTTAATAGTGTAGAAAGAACGTCTCAAATACTTGAACTTGTGCATTATGATATTTGTGAGTTGCATAGCATGTTAACTAGAGGAGGAAAAAGATATTTCATAATATTTATTGATAATTATTCTAGGTATACTTATATATATTTATTAAAATACAAAGATAAAGCCATTAGGAGGGTTCTTCGTTACCTAAAGAAAACTGAAAACTTTAGACTACATTATCCAAGTTCTTGACAATTCTAGAAGAATATATCGATGCTAGTTAGATATCTAGTGCGGGAGAGAATAAGATAGTGGTCCTGAATTCGAATCCTAGATGAAGTGACAAAAAACCACGGGGGATAAGAGGACAGATGTCCTCCCAAAGTCGACAATACATAAAAAAAAATCGAGCACGAGGCTTAGGTCATTATGAAAAATGTGCATTTTTTGTAACAATGTAGCCTCGTGCCTTATCATTCTCTTACGTACTATCCACTTTGGGAAAGGTTAAACCCATCTTACCCCTCACGACTTCCTATCTCGTTCCCCATGATTCGAACACAAGACTTCTGCCTTATGAGAAACTTAAGTTAAATCTTAGTACGTTAGCTAATGACTGGACACAAGACCTAGGTCGTTACAACATTATCAAATTTCTCGACAATTCAAGAAGAATATATCGATGCTAGTTGGATATCTAGTACGGAAAAAATAAATCTACTTTAGATTGAGTGTTTACTCTTGGAGGAGGTACAGTTTCTTGAAGGTCTGAAACAAACATGTTTTACGCACTGAACAATGGAGTCTGAGTTTGTAGCATTAGTCAAAATAGGAAAGATGCGGAGTAGCTTAGGGAACTTCTCTATGAAATTCCTTTAGGTATAAAACATATTTCTTCAATACCTCTCTTATGTGATAGTCAAGTTACCTTAGCACGAGCATATAACTAAGCATATAGCGGAGAGTCTAGGCTAGGCATATGAGTCTAAGACTCATGTATACGAGAAAATTAATCAAGAACTGAGTAATATCTCTCACATATATGAAATCTAGTGAAAGTTTTGCTAATCCAATGACTAAGCCTCTTGCAAGAGAATTAGTAAGATTAACATAAAAAAGGATGGAGTTGAAACTCCTTAATTATCCTTCATAAATAGCAAGTTGTTACAGTTGGAGAGTTGAGTTTATAAAATTCTTCATGAAGTTCAGTACAGCGTACGAGTATCATTAAAAGTAACAAAGATACTAGAAGAACTTCATCATGTGAACTTCAAGGTGATGCCTCCTCAAAAGAAAGTTGGAGTTTCCCTCTTTGAAGTTCAACGAATAGGATAAGCGTAAGGTAACAATAGCACTAAGCAAGTTCGATGAACTTGTGTTAAGCATAATACTTGTGTTTGTTTTCACCGGTATCATTACAAGAAATAACTTTTTTCAAATCTATCATGCTACTTAGAATTTCGATGATACTTTATAGAATTACATTATGGTTAATTTTAAATCGAAAGATATCTATGGATGTAAACGAGCCGAGCCAGTTCACAGGCTGAAGTTTGTGGCTCGAGCACGACTAGAGTAAAAACGAATCGAGCTTTTTTTTTGCTCGAGCCGAGCCAAAGTTTGGCCAAAAATGGGGCTCGACTCAAGCTTTCGGCTCGAGTCTTTCTGAGTCGAGACAAGCTGGCTCATTTTTTCTAGAAATTCTAATTTTTTTTAAAGGCACATGTACAACTATTCGTTGCCTTTGAAAAGGCAGCCGTATTTGCCTTATTTCCAAGATGCTGGCCAAACTGACCCATGTTAGTGTGGCTGACACAGATTGGCTCGGGCTTGGGCAATGCTCGAAAATGAGGCTCGACTCGAGCCTCGGCTTGATTCCAACAAGTCGCGAGTAGAGCCGATTTGGGCTTTTCCCGGGCCAAGCCACGAGCCGCTCGAGCCGACGAGCCTGATTGACATCCCTAAAGATATCTAAACCTATGCAAAGTATTGCTAGTTTGAATTTGCGATCAATATAATGTTGAATAATTGAGGGGTTATTATTGTTCAAAATCATAGTAGAAGAATTGGACATGTAGGGGATTGGACATCAATTGAAATCAAAACATGGATAAGTGGGCAATTTGCCTATGCTTTGTGGCCATGTGAACCATGAGTGCGCATGGTTAGTGCTAGTTTCAAATTTTTGATTTTTTAGTGTATTTTCAGGAAAAGTTCTCAACTTTTCATGAATGATATGAACCATAGTTTTCCATTTCTAAACACAAGAAATCATCATTTTGTATCACCTTTGAGTGAAATAATTCCGATTCTTACGTAAAAAATTCTATTTCTTTAAGTTTTTCATCTAGCTCTTGGAAAAATCACTTGTGCTTTCATGTTTCTTCTTTAAAGACCTATTTAATCCTATGAATTATTTGTCGGTGGATCCCTTTAAGCAATCTAAAAATATAGAGGGAATGAACATTGTTTGAGGACAGTGTCTCGTGTTCAAGCCTATTATTCTTATTTTTGTGTTTATTGTATCGTTCTCACTTTCATATTTTGAACATTACATCTATCACAGGTTGTGCTAAGAGAAATTGCACCCCATGTCACTTTTTGAATTGTCATTTACAAAAATGTCACATTGTAATAATCTTTGTAAGAATGTCACTTTTGAACTTTTTTCCCATCTAAAAAATTTTAACACTTTGAATGTCCTTAATTAAATTTGATTTGACTAGATAAACAAATAGTACAAAAAGTGAAAAAATATCACACCAAACCCTCCACCCCATCCCACCCCCACTTTTTAAACCCAATACCCTAACCTGATCCCACCATACATTACAAACCCACGACAATTTTCTTCTTCCTCACAAAATTTCTCCCTCCCCTGAATTTTTCAACATTAAATGAAGTTACACATGGTAGAGTCCAAAAGAATTTAAACTTCCTCTCATGCTTTCAAGGCTATATAATAGAAGAGTTAAATTGGGACTCTTCCAAAAGAATTCTACGTACAAATTGATACGGGAAGTGATATTTTGTGGGTCAGTTGCAATTCTTGTGATGGCTGGCCAACATTCAATGGATTCCAAGTAAATTCATCATTATTGTGTGATAATCTTTATTGTCATTTTAATATTCCCTTCGACTATTGTCACAGAATTATTGGATGATATTTTTGAGTAGGATTTTACTGCATTTTAATAGATTTAGCTCGAGTTCTTTGATCCTTCGAGCTCATCAACGGTTATACTGATCTCATGTTCGGATCGAAAATGTGATTTGGAAGCACAATCTTCTTTTGAATGGGAAAAGAATGTGAATCTTTTTTAACTTGTAATTTGTTGTATTTTTAAGGTTTTATTATTATTATTATTGTATTGTGAGTATGGTTTTGAGTTTGTCGATGGTTATGATACAATCTCGAACTTACTTCAGTGAGGTGTGTAGTTCCATTGTGTAACTTCTATTATTTGTGTATTGTAATGATAGTCGAGTTTAGTTATATTTAACAAAGTGTATAAAGTGATTCGGATTAAATTTTTGTAATAAATTTGATTGCCCTAAGTGAATTACAAAGTGTATAAAGTGACTCGAATTAAAGGGTTATAAAATGTTTGGGTGATACATATTAATTGTAAATAGGTACTACTTCATATCTAATTGTAATTCATGAGTACAACAAATTCAAGAGTTCAACTTTTCGTGTTTGGGTGATACATACACACTACTTATAAACATGTACTACTTCATATCTAATTGTAATACATGAGTACAACAAATTAAGAATTCAACTTTCAAATGAAGAACTTGCAACTTGTTTGGGGTAAAGTGACACTATGCTAAGACAGCACATCAATATCACAAAACCATTAACTTAAGTAATCGATGATGTTTTCAACTACATGGTAACGTACAAAAGACAAAGCCGAGAATGACGCTTTGATTCCGAACATTCCACTTCCCGAGGTCATTGTCATAAGTTTGGACTATGAGGAGGAAATAAGTGGCAGGGAAGAGTCACAAGTTGACAACCCGTGAAGTGTGTGATATCTGCTTCAACCTATCGGCATTATATCACTTTTGTTTTGCTACGAAAAACATATGTTTAATCTGTAGTGTAAAGCTCTCAACGTCATGATAAATTATTATTCCCTAGTTTTAATTTTGTCTACGTGACTACTTACCTGGAACAAGCTTTCGAGGACTCCAGAGCATATTTGTCGAGCCCGACAGTGTGTAACATGTTGGTTAATGAATGGTTATGTTTCGAAGTGTTCGAAATTTTCATTGTTACATGAATTTGAACTACAAAAATAATAATATTAAATGGATAATATAACATGAAAAATGACAATCAACATTGTCGTGTGCAAAGATACAATTTAAATCATTATACATCATTGAACTTTACGTACAAAAATACAATCCAAATATTCCTCGTGCGACACAATGAATCTCATTTTTTTACTCCCAGCTGAAAATATAATATAGAAATGATAAACATTCAACACAATTATAACAACGGGGTTTATTAGCATGCAATTGACATCTACGAATAAATTATAACAAACAATATCAAATAGGTGAATACGATAGATGAAATGTCGAGCCCTTTTTTATCTGTCGGATTCGACATAATATTTAACTGTCGTGTTTTACAAACTACTGTAAAGAAATACATTCTTCACGGCATTGATTATGTTCATCAATACTCAACTACCAAATGACAAAAACTTCACAAATCATTGAACATGCTTTATTAAATAGGGAGTGTTCCACGCCATTTTATGTGGAACGTTATCTTCATTAAAAAATATATGCAAATCCAAACCTAATGAATGTATACTAATTTAAGAAATTAAAAATCAAGATGAGCATGTTGTCTTTAACAATTGAAAAATACTACGTTAAAAAATAAAATATTTAAACATTTTGTAAATGTTAACATCTCAAAATGGAAGCTGAATCCAAAACTACCTTCTTCTTGATATGGGAATGGAGGAGATGAAGACAACGTTGTGATTTTTTGAAAGAGAAAATTTCGTTTTCTCACTCAACCAAAATAATGAATGATTTTTATTTTTTATATTTTTGTTAACAATTCTATTACCCGTTATATAATACATATCGTCATGGATTTATATTACACTAGTCAAGTGATCACATTATTACATTAAATACATGCATTAATGAGTATTAAATGCTCCCAAAAAAGATATATTCAAGGGTGATTTAGACTTTTTACACAAAAAAGTGACATTTTTTTTTACAAGATTTGTAAAAGTGACAAATTTTTATCCATTTTCAAATTTTATGACATCTATGAAAATACTTCTTGGGCTAACATCAACTGTCGCCTCGGAAGGTTACTTCCGGTTGGGAGAATATTCATAAACAACTTTCACGTGAAAAAATTTAATTTTGCTCGGCAAGTTCAAACACCACAGAAAATTCCTGACTGATTTTTGAGGGACAGCCAATCAGTAACCTGATTTAATGGTATATTTTCCTCCACGTCGCTGTATCGAAATTCATATGCAATAGAAAGATTGAGATCTCTATTTGGCGGCAAGAAATAGTTCCAAAATCCATCCTTTGTCATCATTCTGACCCATCAGAAAGATGACATCAGTCTCTTAATTTTATCACACAATCAGGTAATTGTCTTGGAACGGCCTTAGTTAAGATTTCCTTTCTCCAAATACAGTAAAGCTCTCGTCTCAGACTTGCAACTTTTCCCACACCCCTTTTTAACCTCCACAATATCTGTTTTTCAATTCAACGACAATTCGAGGGAGTTCAAGATATTTACTAGGGTTGGACAAAACTTTCGAATCGGACCCGAACTAAACTGAATCGAATCGAGCAGTTATTTTGAAGTTAAATACCCGAACAGGTATCTGAATCGATAACCGACGGGTTTGGTTCGGTTCTTGGTTTTAGACTCAGAACCGAAAAATCAAATAAGAACCGAATATCACTAATTTTTTTTTTTTTTTAAATAAGTCAAATTATTTTATTTTTTTAAAAAAATAAATTTGCTGACTAAATAATTTAGCTCAAACCTAAAATATGATTTTCCTATTTCTAATTTCTAGCCCAAGTCCAATTAATCAAATCGACCTAAATTTCATCCAAATCTCTTATTCTACCGTAGTGCCATTTTTGTCTGGAGAAATAGAATTGGAAGCCTCTCTTTATTATTGTGAACTTGCTATCTTCCTCTTCCTATGATTTTAACTGCCAAATCTATGAGAACTCAACAAAGAGGCGCAAAGGATATCACGGGATTGGACTACGTTATTTTGTAAGAGAGAAAATTGAACAATCGTTAGTTGAATTAATGTAACATTTTTGTAAATATCAAAAAAATTTAATTATTGTACGGAATCTCAGAATCGAATGGAATTAAACCGAATCGAACGGAACCAAACCCGAACAGTTCTATAATTAAATTTGGATCCGATGGTTCCTTTTACTAAATACTCGAAAATTCGGGTTCGATTCGGTTCTTATTATAAAAGAATCGAATCGAATCATGTCCAGCCCTAATATTTACTTTGCGGGCTTTCCAAATGAAATAACTCAAGAATAGCCTTTTGAGATGCCTCCATTGTATTTGGGCATACCTGAGTTTGCCATATTGGTTTCTACACAGACGCGATTCATATCTAAAATATTTCAAACAGTACAGCCTTCCAAAGTGAATCGATCAAATTAATACCACCATCTGCAAAAAATAGGTGACTGACCCGTCGCCCATTTTTAGTACAACTGAAACCTTTAATACTTTGCTCATTATCAGCCTTATACAGCAACATATATAATACCAGACACAAATATGGAGAGAGAGGACATCCTTGTCTTAGCCCGCGGAAAGGTATCGAAAACATTGAAAAGAATGACAAAAATGTAGTATACATATGGGAAACGACTGTTTTTACCATTATTCTGTCAATAACATGCCTGCCAAAACCAATAGAATAATTTACATCTCATGTAATAAAATCGTCTCATTGGTTTGGATTTTCAGCTACACGGATATCCAAACCCCAATAAATGAGAGGTAATATTACATGTTACTCAAAATGATCAACTTGAACCATGAAAAGAGTTGTTAGAGATGACTGCAAGCTGATTTTCATTCATCCGGCAAAAAATAACTCGAGGTCTTCATTGACCGGCAAGTTTCCTTCTTTGTTGATGCTCTGCAACTTTATAATCTACCACTTCGCGAAACAGGTTGGGATCTAATACGCAATTCTCACTCCCGTATACAGCTGCTTGAACACTGGCCATCAACTTTGCTATCTCTCTTCCTGAAAATCCCTCCATCTTTGTTGCAGCTTCCTTGAGAATATCATCATTTAAACCCTTTACCTCTATCTGTTTCTGCTGTTTCTTAAACAAGTGTGAGAACAAGCCTCGTTCTCTTTCCCCAGCTTGAGCTATGTACTTGTTAAGATAGAGCTTCAACAGCTTAAATCGTTCATCTTCACCAGGCAAAGGAAATTCTAGGACTTCATCAATACGATCAGCCACAGCCGAATCAAGATCTCCAGGTCGGTTTGTTGCAAGAGCAAGGACTATATCTTTGGACTGGTCACCCGTGCGAAATAGGAGTGCATTAAGTGCACTCCTTTGAGCTTCACTCATATATGTTTTATTCCGCCTGAATTTTACAGACCATTCCAATGTTAACTTGGTGCAAAATGAGAAGGCTCGCTGATAATACGATATGGACAAGTATAAAGATCATATCTACTAGCTAGACAAAATGAAAGGAAAACCATATATGGAAAAGTTCAAGGACCTCCACACAGTTGATAATAGAACAGATATGAAGGGCATACTGAGCTTGCATTCAAAAGCATGCATGTTCAGCAAATTAAAAACTATACATTTTTAGTTGCGTTTCTATCTTGTTTTTTATGGGAGGGATGCACGTGGTATCTAATATATTTTCCTCATGGTGAAGGTAAATAATGTGGCCAACACCAACGGATGCTATGAAATTTCATGGAAGACAGATGTTGAAACTTAACGAAAAATTACAAAAGTTCATTTTGTTTTATGATAACATTGATTGTCACTAAGAGATGAAAAGTTCACAAGATGTATACGAAAAAAGTTAATCAGTCCTAACCCAATGAATCTATCCATCCATCATCAACCCAAGTAAAAGATGCAAAAGTTTATTAGGGGAAATGTCACTTACTCGCATAAAAATGCATCTGCTTCATCAATGAAAAGCAACAAACCCCTTTTTGACTTTTTGGCCCAATCAAACAATTGATGTATTTTTGTGACAGCCTGAGAACCCAGGGGTGCTACATCTCCTCCAGTCATCAACGCATAGTCAAGCCCCTACAAGAATCAGGTAAACACATATTAAAGAGGCATATATAGAACAGACTGGATTCTTTGTAGAAACTCGACATCACTCGTATTCACTCCTATTTCAGCAAGTTCCCAATCAAGAGGAAGAACTTTAAAACATTTTAACTCTAATAAATGAAAGATGGGAAGGTCTTGTTTTTTACGTGTTTTATAATGGAGGAAAATGCATAAAAAGCAAAGAAAAATTGTTTCATCTAATTGGCCATTTATCCTCCAATGTTGAAGCATGAAATAATTTATCTGAGCTCCTCATCCCACCAAAAGTACAACACCAGTTCCCCCACAATGAATGGGCCCTAGTTCAAATGGTTAACATTGAAGAGCCATCAGCCTAGCAAGGGTCCAAGTTGCAAGTCTGCATAAATTTCTAAAGCTGGGTAGCCAAGTTTAGCTAATGATACAAAATACGAATCAAATCATAACGGCATTTCTCAGCGCACACAAAGTATATATAATCTCTTTCAAAGTTTCTCCTGAACTGCAGAGTCAATTGTTACCAAAAAATTTAAATACACTAAATGCATGTTTGGGAGTTGCTTAAAATCGGTTTAAATTATAAATAGATAGAAATAAGTGGTCTATAAATGGATAGTACATGTGGATCTTACAAAATATGTGGACAAAAGTGATTTGAGATTATAAACAAGAGGCAAAAAGGACTAAATGAAGGAGTCCAATTCAAGGTGCAATTTTAAAAGAATTCTAGTGGTCCAACACTATGTTTGAATTTACAATCAACTGCATTAGTAAACTATGAGCAAGCCAATAAAATGAAACCCATATAGATCAAAAAAAGATTTTACAGAGGTAAAATTATGATTGCATACAGATTTTCGTGCAAGCTCCCTAGCAGCCATCGTTTTCCCTGTTCCAGGAGGCCCATAGAAAAGCATATTTCTAAATGGTGCCTGATGAGCTTTGGTATTAGCGGTTGCATTAGCTAATTGTTCAATTCGTTTTTGAAGGGAAGGGTGTAAAATAACATCACCAAACCCATTCAAATTTTGGGAGCCAGAACTATTAGCACCACGTGAGCGAGTGCTCATGGAACGTGAAAACAAGCCCGACCATGGGTATTTCCCCCTTGAAGATTCCCTAATCAGAGATGGTTGTCCTAATATTCGGTCCACATAACTCCAAATCACCCTAGCACCTTCTCTGAAATTCAGAAAGTGAACTTATGATAAGTGCAAATAAGAAGTGCGGACACTGAATTTGTAATAACCACCAGCATGTCAGGAATATAGTTTGCAACTGCAGTATAGATTATTTAGCAACATATAATTCAAGGCTCAAGTACGTTTTCTGCAATTTTCTAATCATTGGACATGGATAATATGCAAAACAATGAAATGTTCAGTGGAAGTTCAAACATTATTGCTTTGTAACAGTTAAAATGCTCATGGTAAAAATTCATCAAAAAGATGGTAAATTACAAAATAATTCTACTATTGCAGCTTTCAAGTGGAAAATTCAATGAGCGATCACCTCACTGTAGGAAGCTAAGTTACAAACTAAATAAGTTAAAACACTAGCAGAGCTTGAGGCAAACTAGAAAACAATAACATAACAAAGCAGAAATGCAAACTATGGTTGCAACGACCAGCAGCATTTTACAATTAAGGCATGTACAGCAGAAGAAACAGTTCAATTATGCTAGATGTCAGAACAGAGAAGCATGTTACACGTCGGATTTGTCCCGTTGACTGTAGCCTGGTGACTAAGTGGAGAGAGACCTATTATCTAGTTCCAGCACTCTACACAATCGGCAGACCGTAAACAAATTAGAATAAATTACCATAACATTTAACATAAAAAGATAATTTGTTAGATTGTGAAGTCATTCACAAGGCTCAAAGGACTAGTTCTTAGATATGAATCCTTCTTGCATCACATTGCTATCACTTTCCAATTGACTTTGTACCTTAACGATTCAAACTCATTAAAAAAAAATTTTACATGCACAGGTGAACAAGTCAGTAGTCCAACCAAAGTACAGATCCGTAAATAACTTCTTATGTAAAGCCACTTCAGTTGTGCTCGGCCTTTCTCGAAAGTATCCTTTTTCCAGGTCAACCAGCCATTCGGTCTGTCTTTGGTCAGGAATGCTGTCCTTGATTTTGATTCAAGAGGTTGTGCACAGGAGATGCAAAAACACCCCAAGAGTGCAATGGAGCGACACTAAAGGAAGCAGAATGAGTGTACAAAATGAACGAATGTAGTGATAGTAATCTATCAACTAATCAACTTGAGTAAAATACCCATAAAACGATATATATAACTTGTCAAAACATCAACATTCTAATTCATCAACTGAAAGAGTTTAGAAATCTACAAATAGGTATCATATAAAGAGCTAGACCCAAGCAGGGATATGATTGATCGACAATCACAGAATTATTTTAGATTGACATTCACAAGGCAAAATCCAGATGTGAAACATTAGGCTTCTGAGTTGAATATCTTAATACCCAAACATTGACAAGAGAAGGGGTTACATCCTCTGTATTATATTCAGAGCTACACTAAAAAGGATAAGAGTGATCCCCGATCCAGAGAAATATTCAAAATTTATATTAATGAGCCAAAACCAAGATGTGCGACATTAGGCTCCAAGTTGAGTATTTTAATGTCCATACTTTGACGAGATATAGGAATTACATCCTTTACAAGGATGGCACTACCTTGTAGTGTAGACCCCTGCTGCAAGAGCAGTCACACCTCCAACAGCTACAATCAGCTTATTTTGATCTGTTAAAATTGCCCGCAAACCCCCTGCAATCGACAGACCAGTCACCATAAGACAGAATTTAACCCCAACAAGAAGTTCAAATTAGTCAGCAATAAAGCATGTCCTTCTCAGAGCATTTACAGGCATCTATCATACTTCTATCAACAAGATGGTTTCTTCCAAAAGATTTATCCATGTTGGAAAACATTATAACTTATAATTTAATAGTTAAAGTCAAAAATTAATTTTAACTACACATCTCGTAAGACCCACAACTAATACCCACTTATCCACTACTCATTTCTATCACATTATAATTTCAATAACTTATAATTTTATCCAAACAAGAACTTAATGAGTATATTCGAAAACTGAAGGGGGAAAACTTAGTAAATAGAGCCCAAATATAAATAAATTCTTCAGCTCTCTAGGCCATAAAGCGACTGGATTGAAAAATGGCATGGTTTGGGCATCAACAAGGAGACAACATTTTTACTTAATAAGTCAAGGCACTTGAGATACATATATTACATTATATGTTACATCATTTCTTACTTTTTAATTGCAAGGAATATATAGAGAGTCAAATCACTGTCAGATTTGATAACCTAGCTTCTTTCAATCTCTCGAGGAAATAATTTCTTTTAACCAAACAAGTAAAAACTACAAACTAAGCTCCTATTTGGTGGCCATTTTTTTTTTTGGAAAAACGTTGTTTTGAATAGTGAATTTTGGGGGACTGCGTGGTCAAAAAGTAGGGAAAAGTTTTAGGCTTACATGTAGAATATTTCATTGTGCGAATGTGCGGTTGAAAATATGTAAAAAAAAAATGGTTTTGAAAGAATAGGAGATAAACAGGGGTTAAGGCTTATTCCTTCTGAATTTAAGGTCCACTGCATGAGTCCATTTTGAATGGTATATCATTATTTCTTTTAACCAAGCAAATAAATAAATAAATAAATAAAACCATGACTTTGTTCTAAAGATACACTTTATCTCAAGTATATGAACTAGAAAGTAAAGCCCGTGTTATAAACCTAATTACAACATATTTGGGAAGTTCACGACGACTTTCACAGTTGATAGATTAGACAGATTGGGCATATCAACAACAATCAATGCCCCAAAAAAGACTGCATTAACCTATATTTCTATCAACTTCCACATCTGTTATGCTACGAACAATGAATTAATCTGATTAGCAAAAGATGAATAATAATTAGAGAAAAACCTCCAATATGATCAAAAGTTGTGTTAATAGCAGCAACCCATTTCTCTCTCTCTGCATTTGCACGCTCTACTAGCATTCGTCTGTTTACATCCTCGGCTAGTTTTGCTTCATGCGCCCTTCCTTCTGCTTCTGCAAAAGCCCGTACCCTGATAGTTTCACGCTCTAACTCAGCCTTCTCGCGTTCAGTTTGGCGATGCTGTGCTTGAATTTGCTCCTCCGTTGCTCGTCTGGCTGCCTCTTGCTTCATAGCTGATTCTTCTTGCATTTTTACGAGTTCTTGATTTCTTGCCCTTTGATGTTCATTCTCTGCCTGCAAAATTTCAGAATGCCTATAATTACAGGAACCTCTGTAAGCCTTCTGCATGAACAAAAAAGAAGATACCTGCAATCTTTTCCTTGCTAATTCATCCTCATAACGAGCCATCTGTGATTTTGTTTGTGCCTGTTGCTGAGCTAGTTTTTTCTGCTCATCATATACTACCCTTTTTGTCTCCTAACAAACAAGATAAACCATTATAAGGAACACTTTAAATGCACGAAATACATTAGTTAGATCGAGAATCTAAAGAGTCCCTTAAGTGGGACTCTCAAGGTTACCTTCAAGTACTTTGGCTTACTATGGGAAACACCAGCATTAAGGAATACTATTAGTGTTTATTTATTACTGGATGAAAATATGCAACAAAGCAGATAGCAGGTGTTCATGCAGCTTGCCAAAACCAGTATAAGTCAGCATAGCAAATAATATCAATCCGGATCTCTAAAACTTAAAATATTTAGGATTAATATTAGCTGCCTAATTCATCATTAATAAACTATTTCATGCATGCTATTAAGGGCATATGTTCATTTTACAAGAACCCCAAGGATGAAAGTTCATTCGAGCATCAATTGGGGATAGGAGAGTAATTAATCAAGTTTTGATTGAAAAACACATGATAAACCGGATAAAAGTCAACATGGTATAAGAATGCTACTAACTTGAAATAGTTTAATTACTAGCTTACAGTTCAGCCAACAATCAAGATGACTGATACAGACCAAAGGTCCCTTTTGATTCTTCACTTAATTGTTCAGCATTCATAACAAAACAAAAGACAAAAATGAGCCATTCGATATCTTGGCTTATGGTAATGGATAAAATTGACTAGCACTAGAGGTTCATCTTCAACTGAAAGTAAGCAATCATAGAAACAAACAAACATTTATACAGACATTACCATTATCACTAAATGTGAGACAAAATGATATTTATTTGCATACAAGCACAAACCTGTTGAATACAATTAAAAAAATAAATAAAAATAAGAAAAATGAAAAAATAAAACTTACAGTTTCTGCTTGAGCTTGCATTGCCTTGAACTCTGCTGCTTTTGCAGTTAATTCTTGCTGCCTTGTTTCTTCTTGCTTTTTCATCACCTCAAAAACCTACAACAAGAAAATTCCTCCTCGGGTAAACCCATAATGCGTCCAAACAGTCAATATTTACATACACCAAAAAAGCCCACACTAGGGAATTGGACATGCATATAAAGACACAAAAGAGAACGCGTTCCCCTCAAATAATTG
This sequence comes from Fraxinus platypoda, assembly GCA_903798405.1. Taxonomy (NCBI): domain Eukaryota; kingdom Viridiplantae; phylum Streptophyta; class Magnoliopsida; order Lamiales; family Oleaceae; genus Fraxinus; species Fraxinus platypoda. The sequence goes on from CAIGRT010209515.1 coordinate 17,244, forward strand.
TACCATTTTCATTTTTCCACCTGAAATTGTGAACTCTTTTTACAATAAAAAAATAATATGTAATCATACAAGAATGCAATAACCGATTAACTCAACGGACAGATAAGCCCAAAATACTTCAAAGCTAGAATCTTTCACGCTGACATTGGCATTTTACAGGACCCCAGTAAACAAATTAACTAAAAAACCAATATCAAACCTTCTTGGCATGGGAAGAGTGACTAATCTCTCTCAAAGCTTTGGCACCCCTCTCCAACGCCTCAGGATCGAAGCCAGATGAGGTGGTTCTGGGATTATCATTACGAGGCTTTGTTGGCTCGGGAGCCGCCGGCTCACTTGGTGACTTTGCCGGCTCAGGAGCAGCCTGCGGAGCCGAAGAAGAAGTCGAGAATGGAGAAAAGTTAAAAGGTGCATCTGCACAAGCATAATCAGCCCCAAAAGTTGCAGTAGCCAGGGCTGCCATAACCCCTGATGCACACTTTTTCGCCATTTTCTAAATTTTTCAAATTAACTAACGCTACAGCTCTAAATGGATGAATTACCAAATGGGAATGTACCAATTGCAGAGAGTTTTACACACTATCGTATAATTGGCTTCACGGAGAAGAAAGAAGTCCCGGGTTTATGTAGGGTTTCTTATCTATTAATTTATAGTCGCGTTTGTTTCCGAATAAAATTTTATTTTAATTTAAGTTAAAGTAAAACAATCAATATTAACTACATATTTTATGGATTTCACAACTTTTCAACCACATATTTCAAAACTTCTATCACAATCTACTAAAAATCTAATTTTAATCTCCATCAAACACCCACTATATTAAGAGCCTGTTTGGTAGAGATTTTTGGAGGAAGAATTGATTTTTGAATAGTGATATGATGGGAAATGTGTGGTTGAAAAAGAAGAAAAAATTATTGATGTGATGGAAAATATTATTTTATTGAAGAATGTGTGGTTGAAATTGAGAATTGATTTACTGTAGAAAATCAAAATCCATACCAAACAGGCAGTAAGAAAATTTGGTCAAACAAATGGCATTTGACCAACATCAAATTAGAATAAAAAATTTTTAAAATGTTTTAATCGATAAAATGGCAAAGTTGCCTTTCAATTTATATCAAATTATTCACTCAACTTCTTTCATTTCACATTGTTCTTTCTTCTCCATTTTTACTATGAAACCCTATTCCCCAAATTTGAATTTTAAAACCGTGTTCTTCACCTTAATTTTCAATACATTTCAAGATTACAAAAAACTTCTTCTTTGATTCAAGTTTATATCACATTACTTCATCTTTCTTTGGTACAAGCTAATATAACAAAAAGGTAATGTTTCCTTCAATTTTTTTTCATTTTGAAATGAGATTTTGTGCTTCCATTAGTGTAAGTTTAGAATGAAAAAAGTGTAAAAAGGGCATTTTTTATGGTTTTATAGTTTATTTGTATATTTAGTGTAGTTTCAGTTGAGTTTTTTTAATGTAGATGGATTTTTGATACATTTGAGGTTTTGAAGATGATGGGTTAAAAATAAATTCATTTATTAGCATTTCTTAAATGGAAATTGTGATATTCAATTTTGCTTGTTCTTTGATATGCCCTGAGAGTTAGAGAGCTACACTATGGGTAATGTGATTTAAGTAATTTGGCGATTTTTAGTAAAATTGTTCATATTATGCTTTACTGTATTTCATGATTTTCTAGGAGTCCTATTATTGAACTTTACACTTGTTGATTTCAGAATTTCTTCATATTATGTTTTGCTGTTTTTACTATAGTACTCTTATTTATAGAATGGATCCTAACCTATTAAACAATGTATGTAAGTTGGCAACTTAAAAGATTGTGTATCCCCTTGACTTTATTGGATCTTGTTATTCTTTAGTGCGTATTTGTTATTTCATTACGAATACATTGATTAGTACTTGATTTGGCTTTCATTTACCTGTTGTTCCAGGAAAGAGAACTAGCATTGAGATTGTTTAAGAGTGTAAAGACACTGATTTTGATTGCAACTCATGTAGCAAATCGTGGTCTTGATATTCCTCATGTTGCTCACATTATCAACTTTGATTTCCCCAATGATATTGATGATTATGTATGCCGATTAGACGTATAGGTCATACTAGGAAAACAAGATTCACTACCATTTTCTTTAACAAAGAACAATTCATCACTAGCAAAGCCACTAGCTGATTTGATCTAGGAAGCCAATCAGGAGGTACCCATTGGCTGATTAAGTTTGCAAATCAAGCTCTATAAGGAGGTAAAAGTAGGCGTGGTGGTGGGCATTTTGGTGGTCCTGATTTTAGAAGAGATAACTCTTATAATCAAGGTGGGGGATATGATTCTAGGGTGACCAGAGCTTAGGATTAGTGTTGTACAGTATCCCTTAAAATTATTTTGTTTCAAAATATATAATTTTTTCATTCAAATATGAGGATTTTGATGTTTTGGACAATGCAAAAAAAGTTGTAGACTACATTTACAAATGCGCATATTAGTAGGATGATTTTATTCTAGGAGACTGGTTTTTTCTATAGTATATGTTTGCGTTTAGTTAAATATTGGTGTGTACTTTTACTGTGTTATGTCTCAAGAAAACGACACAAGTGTTGTTATTGGACTTTTAAGCGTCCATGAGAACGACACAAGTGTCATTACTGAGATTAAAACGCTCTTGAGAACAGCACAAGTGTTGTTATTAACTTATAAGAGTCCATTATAATTTATATCATTTCAATCATTCTTTATCACATGTCCATTGCTTGATGTTGTTATGTTGGAAACAAACCAAAATATAAGAGAAAATAATAGAACGGCACAAGTGAAGTTATTGAGAAGAAAATAGCACGTGTGTCGTTCTATCTGTAAATATGATTATAGCAGTCACATCCCATTCGTACCCCGAGAACCATAAGTTGAACTCATTTAAGTTATAAGATAGATATGATGTTTACAAAAGTTGAGAGATGTGTTCATTACTTATATTCTAATGAATCAGTAGCATGACTTTTTTTCTTCACACGAGGACGACACAGGTGTTGTTATGTTTGCAAATATAAGTGTCCATGAGAACAACACTTATGCTGTTACTGGGATGAAAATGTCGATATCGTATAATCTTTGTCAATTCAACTGTTTTTTTTTTCATATGATCAACTTTTCTGACTTTCTTAATATAGGGAATCCAATGTTTGAGGTCGTTGCACTGGAAAAGAAACAAAATATAGGAAAAATCAACAAAATGACATAAGAGCCGTTATTGAAATGAAAACGACCATCGTCCCATTCTATCTATAAACACGAGTATAAGTATCCATGACTCGTCCGTGCTCCAGGAACCAATAAGTTGAACTCATTTCAGTTGCAAGATGAACATGTCGTTTACAAAAGTTACAATATGTGTTTTAATTATATTTTCTAACGTCTATCAGAATGGTATAACTATCGTTATGTTTGTAAATATAAGTCCATGAGAATGACATTTGTGCCGTTACTGAGTTATGAAAAGATCTATAAAAATGGCATAATTGAAGTTATAACAATACACAAACTTGGTCATGACAATGGCACAAGTGTCGTTACTGTGTAGAAAACGACACTTGTGTTGTTCTGTCTATAAACACGAGTATAAGCAGCCATGACCCGTCCGAACCCCGATGATCGATAAGTTGACCTCATTAAAGTTGCAGGATGGAGATGACGTTTACCATGTTCGAGAAATATGCTCATTACTTATATTTTCTAACGAATGAAATTCATGACTTATGATTTCACCACTGGATATCATATAATCTATGTCAATTCTATCGTTATTTGTTACGTAATCAACATTTTAGACTTTCTTAAGTTAGGGGGTCCAATACTTGAGTTCGTTGCTTTGAAAAAGAAGCAAATTATTGGAGAAATCAACAGAACGGCACAAATGCCGTTAAACGACACTTGTATCGTTCAGTCCATAAACATGAGTATAAGCAGACACGACCCATCCGAGCCCCGATAATCAATAAACTGAACTTATTAAAGTTGCCGAATGGACGTGCCGTTTACAACATTTGAGAGATGTGCTCATTACTTATATTTTATAACGAATGTAGATTATGACTTATGATTTCACCACTAGATATCATATAATGTATGTCAACTCTACTGTTATTTGTCACATAATCAATATTTCAGACTTTCTTAAGTTAGGAGGTCCAATACTTGAGTTCGTTGCATTGGAAAATAAGCTAATATTGGATAAATCAATAGAACGGCACAAGTGCCGATAAACGACACTTGTGCCCTTCTGCCCATAAACATGAGTAGAAGCGGCTACGACCCGTCCGAGCCTCGATAATCAATAAACGACACTTGTATTGTTCCGTCCATAAACATGAGTATAGCAGCCACGACCTTTCCGAGCCCCGATAATCGATAAGCTGAACTCATTAAAGTTGCAGGACGAAGATAACGTTTACAACGTTTGAGAGATATGCTCATTACTTATATGTTCTAATGAATTTACTCATGACTTGTGATTTCACCACTGGATATCATATAATTTATGTCAATTCTATCGTTATTTGTGACATAATCAACATTTCAGACTTTCTTAAGTTAGGGGGTTCAATGCTTGAGTTCGTTGCATTGGGAAAGAAGCAAAATATTGGAGAAATCAATAGAACGGTAGAAGTGCCGATAAATGACACTTGTGTCATTCTATCTATAAACATGAGTATAAGCAGCCACGACTCGTCCGAGCCTCGATAATCGATAAGCTAAACTCATTAAAGTTGCAGGATGGAGATGATGTTTACAAAGTTCGAGAGATATGTTCATTACTTATATTTTCTAACGAATGTAGATCATGACTTGTGATTTCACCACTGGATATTGCTTGAGTTCGTTGAGCTGGAAAAGTAGCAAAATATTAGAGAAATCAACAGAGTGGCACAAGTGCCGTTTAAAGACATTTGTGTCTTTATGTCTGTAAACACGAGTATAAGTAACCACGACCCATCCGAGCTACGATAATCAATAAGTTGAACTAATTTAAGTTGCAGGATGGCCGTTTACAACATTCGGGAGATATGCTCATTACTTAATCAACATGAAAAAATAGAACAACACAAGTGCCATTACTGTTTTGAAAATGACACAAGTGTCGTTACAATACCATTGATGTTTTGTTGTAACAAAAAAATAGTATAACTGCCGTTATGGCTTCATCGACTCTAAGACAATGACAAAATCAATCGTTCCAAACATTATAAATAGTTTGCTTTTCAAAATGACAAAAGTAGTACATTAAAACATAACACTACCATTATTTTTCAATATTACAAAAGCAGTACATCGTAACACTACAAAAGCTGCATATATGTCATATTGTCTTCAACGTTCATGTCTCTCGCTGAGTGGTACAGATCTGTACTAGTGATACGGTTATACCTAGTTTTCAAACAACCACTACACTTACGAGACTTGCACACTTCTCTGGATGATTGTTGCATTTAAAGCTATTAAAGAAAGATTGTGTAAAGCACCGGTTTTAGCGCTACCTAATTTTGATAAAACTTTTGAGATTGAATGTAATACGTCTGGAATAGGTATTGGTGTTGTTTTGATGCAGGATGGAAGACCAATTGCATACTTAGTGAGAAACTAAGCAGGGCAGCACTCAATTATCCTACATATAACAAGGAGTTGTATGCGCTTGTTCGAGCTTTGGAGACTTAGCAGCATTATCTATGGCCAAAAGAGTTCGTGATCNCGTCTGGAATAGGTATTGGTGTTGTTTTGATGCAGGATGGAAGACCAATTGCATACTTAGTGAGAAACTAAGCAGGGCAGCACTCAATTATCCTACATATGACAAGGAGTTGTATGCGCTTGTTCGAGCTTTGGAGACTTAGCAGCATTATCTATGGCCAAAAGAGTTCGTGATCTATACTGACCATGAGTCCTTAAAGCATTTGAGGGGCTAAGGGAAGCTAAACAAGAGACTTGCACGCTGGATGGAATTCATTGAGACATTCCCGTGTGTCATCCGATACAAACAAGGTAAAGAGAATGTAATAGCAGACACGTTATCTCGGAGGGATGTGCTTCTTACTTCTCTGAGTG
>CAIGRT010209524.1:8325-19616 GCA_903798405.1 Fraxinus platypoda
TTTTTTTTTTTTTTTTTTTTTGATAGGTTATAAGCAGATGATCTCTTTCACAACTTCATTAATCATTTCCTTGAAATGGCAAGCAAAAAGTTTTCCAAAATGTAAGTCAACCTTAATAATATCTTATGTTAATAACTCTCGTAATTAACAAAATGTGTAGGAACCAACATTGTCTTAGTCCAGAACTGAATATTGTTATAACCAATGACTAATATTTCTTCTAAAGACTTTCTTAATGTATCAATTTTGTAGATTATTTGATTAAAAATAAGCACACACATATAAGTATATACAAGCAAACTAGCACCTGGTAAAAAATGTTCACAAAGGAAAAGTATCAATGAGCAGTCTGCACAGTAAAGATACAGTACACTATCAATGAACACTAGATACATATATTATAGAAATGCTTGTATGTATTGAACCACCTCATCCAAAAGCTTAAGCTATTTGGGAAGGGATTTCTTTTATTGGTATTATATAATAGGCTGTATCCATTTTTAAGTTAAAAGGCCTGATCTGTAGAATTTTCATAAATGGGTGACTGTGAAACTTAAATTATTGGTTCTTTGGCTACTCTGATACCATGATGATTGTCTAACCACCTTATCTAAAAGTTTAAGATGATGGATATATTATTACTACGTCAAACCACCTTATCTAGAAGCTCAAGCTATCATATAGGGTACAAATATATTTACTTATATTTTATCTTCAATATCTAAGTGTGCATTTATAGGTTTATATTTCATTTAGCATCCATTACCTAGACTTGATGAAATTGTTTAAAATACAACTTCCATTATCATGCTACTAAACATCTTTATTTGTCATGTCATAGACACCAACAATTACAGAATTATCCATCCTCCAAAACGATATAAAAATCTTAGCCACCCTTAAGAGCCACTAAAGCAACACAGTCAATGTCCACATGAAGCATATTCCCTTTGATAAGCGAAATTTTAGAAGATTCAAGACTTTGGGCGTTTAAGTATTCAATTGATAGACACCTCATTTGGGAAAAACCACATCAAATAACCTAAAAATGAGAGCCTTATAGTCAGAGAATCATTTCAGGACTTCGTCAATCACTTCAGGGAAAAATAATAAGCTATACATTTTTCAGTAGGTAAAGACAACCATCTTGTAGTGAATATTCTATGTTAATAAACTGTCATAATTAACAAAATACGTATGAACCAACTTTTTTACAAGTCCAAAAGTTGGTATTTCTATAACCAATAATCAAAATATTTCTTCTTGAAACTTAATTTATCAACTGTAAGATAAAAATATTCTGAAAGAAATTTACAAACGTACTTATATGTGCATATATTTATACAGTTGTGTGCGCATGTACAGACACACTGGCAATATGTCCCTGGTTGAGAAGTCACCAATGAGAAGTATCAAGAGAAAAAAGCAAAGAAAAAAATACAAAAGGGCAATCCTCACACCATGGTTACAGTAGCCACTATTCAACAATATAGAGATATTACTATGTTTGTGTCTGCTATTTAGGTTTATATTGACTTAACGTTCCTTACCTACACTTGACGAAATCTTTAAACTGCACCGTACATTATCACGATAAATATCATTTTTTGTCATGTCATAGACACCAACAATAAGAGAAGTTAATTTATACATCTTCCCATAAGCTAAAAATCTCTTTGCATGCCCTAAATTAACATGTACATGTCCATGTGAAGCATATCCCTTGTATAAGAGAAATAGTAAATATTCAAGAGTTAAGAGTTTCTAAGTAGTGTGTATTCAATTGATTACACACCTCATATGTGTTGACCAAGAATTTTCATATTTCTTATTTAAGGGGATGAAAATTTTAAAGAAGGGACTTTAGAAACCTGACTATCATGATCTAAGCTTACAAAAAGTTGATTAATCCAAATGATTAAATAATTATTCATAAAATGCCGTCATACAAAGAATTGCTTGGTCATGGAGTTGAGGCTAAAGTTGAAAATGACCATGATGATGACTCTTCAACTGAAGTTACAATACCACTATAATAAATTTCAATCTCCCGCGTAACTAATTACAAGAGAGATGATATCAATTGCAACTTAGATTTATCTATTTTTCTTTATTTTTTTCATGTTTGTCATGTTATCATTAAAAATAGATCCACATATCCAACAAGATCTTCAGGACTTCACTAATCAATTAAGTAAAACAAAGCAGAAGTCTTGTACAACATATTTGTTCCGGATCTTCTGCAAAATATATGAAGCATGTTCGGATGGGGTTATAAGTTACTTACAAGACACAGAGAAAAGCAAATTTCATAAAATGTAATAATTATTTGCTTTAGAAGATAAGGAAGCTGATCCAGTCGTAACCCAAACCTTTTTGCTTTAGAGATTCACATTCTTCAACCGCATCAATAACATTCCCTGCCTAAGAAAAAAGAAAGTGAAGGCCCATGTATCAGTGCATGAAATATTAAATTGATGCAAGAAGTATTGCAGTTAAAGAATTTATACTCAAAAGATATTTACCCTGCAAAGCGACCTAGCCAAATTAATTGATATATCTTTGAGAAAGGACTCTGATAATTCGCCCGCAAAATATCTAATTGCACAGCGTGCTAGCCTGTAAGAGGTAATGGCACTTTGATAATCACCTTTTGATTCACAAACTAGTCCATTTAAATTGTGAGATTCAGGATAATGTGGCGCACGCTGCAGGGCATGCCGGATGGCTCCGAAGACCTGCATTAATTACTCAGCAAATTTTATCAGCGTCTGCTGCAACATCATTACAATGAACTGTTGACATATTCCATAAAAACGTCCTATTGCACTCTACCTCTGAATATTGCAGGTAACCAGATTGAAGAGCAAGCTTAGCAAGACCAATTTGGAATTCTGCAAGCTGCTCAAGCAAAAAGCTGTAAGTGCACTTGGACATGCAAGGTGATTCAATTAGTAGTCCAAAAAAATCTAAGGACACCAGCAGATAACAACCTTATCTATAATGTCAATATAGAAACTGCACAAGCATGTGATAGTAACTTTAAGATTCAAAAAGCCTTCCTTTTACAAACATGTTTCCAACTCATATTTATTACTTCCCATTTACATCACTGACAGAAAGACTCATCGTATTATCAGATTTATGCAGTTAGTTCTGAATTTACGGATAGCTCTGATAGATTGCAAATTTATCTCAATGCTATGTCTCTATAACAAGAAAATGCATGGCAGAAGTCCAAATACGTCAATTAAAAAGAGAAGCTACCTTACCGGAAATATCTGTACAGCCAATAGACAACACTCATATGCTTCATCTGGCTTGAGCTTTCTGATAATAGAACAAATCATGATAGGTTTTATCTTAAAGATGATACAGGGAATTATCCATAAATTGTCCTCAGGAATGTCAATTTACCTAGAATCAGCATCAGCTGACATGCCCGCCCATGGTAATGCAAGTGAAGGATCTATACTTCTGGCACGATCGAATGCTTGTTGGGCCAATTGCTTTTCACCCTCTTGCCGATAAAGCTACAAATGGTCAATCTTTAGACCCTCTAAGAAGATTGGAGGATTTTCCCCAAGCAAAAGAAAGAGAAGTCGTTGAAGATCTCTATGTTAATAGAATATCATAAGAATGTCAGGACAACCTCAAAACTATGCTCAGCTTACGAAAAGGTTTTTTGAAGTAACAATTGAATAACAGATGTAAATAGAGATTTATATGACAGAATTTTGGTCAATTTCCTTTTGAACTATGTATAAGAAAGTAAATTTGTTTGATTGCTCACTCCAAAACTTTGGGTAGGTCATCAGAACATACTGATAGAGGGGCAAGAAGGACTAAATTAACCTCGGCTCAACTACATCATTGCTCCGGTTCAGATTATCATGAACCAGTAGTCCATAAATTGCTTTCAAGAAATTGTATGGGAAGTACCAAGTCAGAGGGAAAAAATGAAAACAGCTTCTTTCTAAAAAAATTTGAGAAAAGCTTCAATTTTTGGCCTAAATCCCCATACGCATTTGTCTCCCTCTCCTTCCTCACCCCCACCATTTATCTCCTTCCGACTCTCTGCTCTATGCCACCCTCCCCTTTCCCTTTTCTATATTTTCCCTCTCCCTGCAACCCCCCACTTCACCCTGAGTGATCTGCTCCTAATCTCCTCTTCCGCTCCCTCCATGTTGTCCTCCTTCCCTTTTTATTCCTCAGTCCTCACTAGGGACATTCCCGAGCTCCTACTGAAGAGCAACTCCCAAGTCCCGACTAAGGTAAAAACAGGAGGAAGACAGGGACCAAGATGGGACAGTGGGGGAAGCAGAGGGTAGTGGGAGTCACAGGAGCGACAGTGGAGGGGAGGCGTGCGTGGCAGAGGGTGAGGTGGGGATGGGATGGGGACAGGGACAGGATGTCGAGGAGTGTGGGAGGAGGTGTAAAAAATGGTGAAGGCTCTTTTTAACAAGTCGAAATTAGATATGTGAGGTGGAAAGAAGGCTTTCAAACAGATAATTTTGTAGTTGGGTTTTTTTAACTTTGACTAGTGAATGGCTTTTGTGACTGTTAATTTCTGTTGTTCAGGGATTAAAGTAGACAATTAAATGGAAGGAAGTGATTGACAACTATGTTAAAAATTTAAAAATAGATGAAAAGCTGAATTCAGGAACACTTGTTAACTGGCAAGTCTGCAACAAAAGTTGCTTCTTGGTGTAAAATACAATAACAATTTCCCCCTCTTTTCCTAATTCGTCAAGAGAAAAGGGGATCGTCTGATTGTATGTCAATTGCTTAGAGAGTTTATAATGGCTAGCAATAGAGAGGGTTAACTTACTTTAATGGAACTACTAGTCAAACCAAAATTCAAGTTATGTGAAGTTATCGACCCAAACAAGAACCATGTGTGTGTGTGTGTGTGTATTGATCTTTCTCATAGACCTAGTATCCTATCCAATTCCTTCTTGTTCCTAGTGAGAAATCAATATGCAATTATACAAAGTCAACCAAGGTCACTGTCTAACAAATTAAGGCTCAATCATGCAAGTGGCTTGACATGAATCCAAGAATTGTATCCCTATAGTTCCAGAGACAGATAATATAATATAAAAAGATACAGTGCAATTGAACGTGGGAGTCTAAATTTCCTTTTTCCTAAATATTGAAAGGTATCAATCAATTCATGGAAAAAAAATAAAAACAAAGGTAACATCCTTGTGTTTTCCTTTGGCTTTTGTTTTGTTGAAATTGAGAAGTAGAGGTTATCCTTTTTTCTCATAACCCAAACTTATCATAATCATGCGTCTTAAACATTTTTGATAGTAATGTATCAATTACCTTTCCAAGGTATGCCCATGCAACAGCTAGAGATACATCCAAGTGCAATCCACGTATTAAAGAGTGTTGTTTCAATTCATTATGATTTGATAAACATCCCAGTGCCACCCAAAATTCATAATTGTGGCCCTCAAGTAATAGACCCCCCAAACACATCTTCTCAGCTAAGGACCTGATGATAAGATGGTTAAGTAAGATGATAATCTAAATAACAAGGAGATCATTTGAGGGAAACTAACAGTTACCACGCGTTCAGGTCCCCATTAGGATCCTCCTTCAAAGAGAAATTGATATCTGATGCAATAGCAATATCTACATATATATTGGCTTGCCAAGGGGCCAAGTGCAAAGCACGCTGATAAGAGTGACTGGCAGATGTAGCGGCCAGGCAGCAGGTTCTTTTCCATGAATTGATTGAAGAATGGAAAGTTTTCTCATCAGTTTCTGAAAGCCTGAATTCCTCCATCCATGGAAAACATCTTGCATACATAAGCTAACAAGAAAGGAAACAGACCCTATTCTCATCAAGTCCATTAGAGGCATAGAAAAGACCACAATGAACCATGCAGTGAAATGGACTCAGATATGTTAATGGTGTTGAAATAATTGTTTAAGAGGAAAGCTCTTACACACAATTATACCTGAATATCTCCATGTAGCTTCCACAAACATGAAATGTTACCAGATAATTGTGTACCATCAGCTGCCACTTTACACGCTTCCTGCAATGTTCAGTTTAATGTACTTACAAAAGATGGATCACAGATATTCAAAACACTAGAGAAGATGGCGTGTCTATGCCTACCTCCAAGAGTGAAGCTCCCCATCTAAATGCACCTGAATTTATACATTCCTTTGCAAAACCAAGAAATGCAGATCCGAGCCCATAATGAGCGGACACATTAAAAGGTGAAATCTTCAACGCTTCTTGAAATTGTTCAACTCCCTTCAGTTTAGAAATAAATAGCACATAATTATGGCAGTGATAATGAAGAAATGTTAACTATAAGACTTCAAACAGTCTTGGTTTTAAAGTTAATGTTCCAAAGTGTCCTAATCCCAGATACAAAAGTATACAGGTTATCTTAACAAATCTTTAGGAAACTACATCAGTTAAAACATGCACATAATAAACGTTAACAACGATCCAATACTGTGTCGGACATCTGCATGATCAAGCTATTTTACGAGAATCTCTGGGATCAGAACTTTCAAGTTCGAGAATAACTTATTTCTTTAAAAATGAAATTGGTTCAAGCAACAGTAGGATTTTGTTTTTACTTACAACCCAGATGATCCACACTTTAGAGCCAAACCCACAAAGATGTCACTTTTAACTTGCTACAGTTCTTCGAGGTCAAACCTTCATCCAAGGGGTGGGGGAGCACAAGTACAATTTGGGTTGACAAACTCATGAACACCTCATTAACTGTTAAACCTCTGATCATATCACAGTCATATTAAGATCACTGCAGGTGAACTTCAAAGATGATTTGAGAAAAAGCTCCAGATTCCATATATCCCACCCATGTTCCAGAATCAATTCAAGATCAACCACAAGCTTGCTTACTTTTTACAGAATGAGTTAAAGCTTGATTCCAGTTTGAACTCGAGTTCAAGACTCTAATGGTCATAAAGCAAAGCTCGAGAAAACACGGCTTCACTCCAGTAGTTGAGAAGCAATATAATCATTCATCTCCCTCAGTTAGCCCAACTATACACTAAGGTTTGAACTTAAGTAAAAGAAGGCACAAATAAACTAGCAGATAGCACGACCAATGTTATCTTGCTCCCATTGCTTGGAATCCACCCTTCATAAGAAAACCCACCATGCCCTAGGCATGGAACAAGGCAGCACCATGCCTTAGCCAATGATCATCTCAAATGGTTGACAAATACCCCCAGCCAAGACCAGAACAAAGGTGGAAGATTTGACTTCTGCATACCCACGCCCAATCCCCCCAAATCCCACACACGCACACCAAGAAGAGTAAAGAAAGCAGTTTAACTCATTTACTAAATTCATTAAATTGGTAGGAAAAAGAGAGTGACAAGAACACTGATTTACCTTTCTAAAAGAGCCAAGCATCAAAGATATATTTCCGCTTTCAATCAATGCAAAGACCCTTGAATTCTCCAACTCAACAGCTCTTCCATATGACTATTTGAAACACAAAGGAGTTTATTCACTCAGCAAATCAATGTCATATGAGTCACCTAAATCTAAAATGACAGTAATCAAGTAATGCTATGGTCGTGGTCATGGCAACATAAATATAAGTGGAAAATTATAAAGCAACATTCATAATTACGAGGCTGAGCATGGAGCAATGAAGATTAATAATAATATTACACAGTGAATATATGGAAGCTCTGAAAATTGGAAAAATGGAAATCAAGTGAAATTCTATTGAAGCTTGCAAAGGCTGATTTAATACTTTAGTTTCATGGTCTCAAATCAAGGTTTCTCCGGATCTGATAATCCCCTTCCACTTTATCAACGGTTTGAACATTAATAATGTGTTGCAAAAATTACTTCACTTTCTAACATAAAGCCAGATGACAAAAATTTTAATTCACATTCGAACAAATAATGACTATTTATAAACACTGGAGGACGAACAAAATGACCTTGAGAGCAGCAGTAAACATGCCCATTCGCTGGTAGGCAAGACCCAAGGCCTACACACAGGAGAAGGAAAAAAAGAGTAAGAACTAGAAAACAACAGCCTATCAAGAACCTAGAAAGTAAACATCGCTACAATAGTAGACGGTAAGGGTAAGTACCTCCCACAAATCAGCACAGGTGGGAAAGCCACGAATGGCATGCTGAAGACTCTGTACAGCTTCGGACCATTTACCTTGATGAGCCTGCAAGGAATTGCCATTCAGCTTCAATCAATAAACACAACCAGCAAAGGACTCTACAGGGAAAAAGGTGTCGATGATGATACAAAACCTGAAGGTAACCTAGTCGACGGAAAGCCCAAAAGGCCCTGGCTGACTTCTCAGAAGCTTCTCTGCAGACAGCAACCTCCAAGCTTTCTTTCCCACCTTTGTCTAACAAATCACAAATTGCTTCCTGTAATTCAGGAATTCGAATTAACCTCTAGCATTGTAATATAATAGCATAACAGCTTCAACCAAACAATCAAAAAACAAACCCCAGCTTCGGAATCATCAGGATTGAGAGTAATGGCTCTCTGGTAACACTTCAGAGCCCGCTGAGGATCCGATGAAACCTGCGTATAATAATGACCCAGGTATCTAAAGGCAGCCCCATTTTGTGGATTGAGCTTGGCTGCTATCACCAAATGCTCCACTGCTTTCTCCCTACTTCCTTGCTGTTTCTCCCCTTTTTCCCATAACAAAACGCCCTACATTACAAAAGTATATACTCCCTTCAATTTCACCATGCACTAAGCAAAACAAAGAGAAGAAACTGAGCTTGTTTGGTAGGGATTTTTTTGGTTGAAGAATTGATTTTGAATAGTGATATGATGGAAAATGTACGGTTGAAAAAGAAGATAAGATTATTGATGTGATGGAAAATATTATTTTATTGAAGAATGTGTCGTTGAAAATGAGAATTGATTTACGGTAGAAAAGGAGAATCCCTACCAAACAGGACCTAAGAACGAACAATCAAGGTAGCATTTTTACCAAATTAAAATGAAGAGATGAGTCATCAGGGTCGAAATTTATTGATTCTTGCAACTGCTTTACACTAACTTCGTCTTCTTCTTCCAGGGCCTGCAATGAAATTGCTAACCATAATGGTAATTAAAAACATAAATTTTATTATACGCAGCAGTAAAAAAGAGATTCAAACATGGTAAAATCAGGACCATGGATTTCTGCCTCCTGCGACTCCTTTCCTACAAACAACTAAAACTGGGGCTCGGCTCGGAGTTTCCTGTGAAAAGGATGCCCGAAATTAGCATAAGCTTACGTATAGCCGTAATATTTCACTTTCCTCTTTGAGGGAATTTTGGGAAGGACAAACCACGAATATAGAGTGCAAATGAAGAGGGCCAACATTAAGCCCATGTTTGGTCCAAATAAAAATGTCAAGTCAAAGTCAAACAATCAATATTAATCATATTTTTTATGCATTTCACAACTTTTCAACCACGCATTTCAAAAATTTCGGTCACAATCTACGAAAAATCTAATTTTAATTCCCACCAAACACCCTCTAAATATTTTTTGGTTGAAATATCTAAAATAAGGTTGGACAAAACTCTCGAACCGAATCGGACTTAAATCAAACTAAACTGAATCGAGCAGTTCTTCTTAAGTTAAATACCTGAATCGAGAATCGACGGGTTTGGTTTGGTTTGGTTTGGTTCTCAGTTCTAGACCAAGAACTGAAGAACCGAATCTCTCTAATTTTTTTTATTTTTTATTTTAAAAGTGTTTGAGCCACATTATTTTGGAAGAATGTATTTTAGAATAGTAGATTAATGGAGAATGTGTAGTTGAAAAAGAAAGAAAAGTTATTGATGTAATGAAAAATATTATTTTATTGAAGAATGTGTGGTTGAAAATGAGTAGAAGAATGAGTATGAAAATTTTCATGTGGCTCAAACAGAGGCTAAATAAATCAAATTATTTTATTTTTTTCTAAATGAATTTGTTAATTAATTAATTTTGCTCAAACGTAATATATGATTTTATTATTTCTAGTCTTCAGCCAACCCAACTTAATCAAATTAACCCAAATTTTACTCAAATCTCTTATTTTACAGTAGTGTCGTTTCCGTCGTTCTATTATTGTGAACTGACTATCTTCCTCTCTTGTGATTTTAACAGTTAAATTTATGAAGAACTCAACAAAGAGATGCGCAAAAGATATCACCAGATTGGACTATATTATTTTGTAAGAGTTAATGTTGAACGTGTCATAGTCGAACTAATGTAACGTTGTTGTAAATATAAAAAAAATTAATTATCGTAAGAAACTCGGGAATCAAATAGAACCGAATCGAACCGAACTGAACTCGAACGATTCCATAATTAAATTTAGATCTGACGATTCCATTTACTAAATATCCGAAAATTTTGGTGAGAACCAAACCAGACCATATCCACCCTAATCTAAAATATTCAATTCAAAATCAAAATTTACAAATTTCCCAAACCTAAATTCCCGTTCATTCTCATATTTCCAAACCTATTTTCATATATTAAACCTATCTCCAAACCCCATTTTCTTCTTCTTCATATGCATTATCTTTCGTTGCAATTGGTGATTAAATATTTAAAGTTACTTTGTTTGAACCAACAATAAATCAAACGGTACAAATTTTGGAAGTCAATCAGCAAGAATCAATTTCAAATAGTTGAAGGTATGCTTTATAAATTAAAAATTAAAAATTTCTTGTTATTTTCTAGCTGTATACTACATGCAGTTTATGAAAGATCAATTGGGTAAGTAAAATTACCAGTGAGATATTACATAATGGTGTTGTTTTTATGTATGTCTACCTTTTTTTGAAGCTAAGTGTCATCCTTTTGTAGTGTCGTTTTAGGTTGTTAATCGTGTTGTTGATATAGTTGTTTGCAAATTTATCATTTCTCAATTCTTTTATAGCATTATACTATTTTACACAAATTTAAATGACGCAAATGTCGTTTTATGTTTGCAAATGTCATTTTATGTTTGCTTAAAACTTCTTCTATAATAATATGCGTTGCCTTTTGTTCGTAACTGAAGCTGCATTTTATAATCTTCACTTTTACAATTAATGGATTAACATATTATGTATTTTTGTTGAACTGCAAATATAGACTCTGGTGTAATGATTATCGTTTGTTATTTCGTTGAATTTGAAAATAGTTGTCACGCGTTTTATGCAACGTAAATTATACCGCAGGTGTACAGTGTCAAGTTTTGTAATATAGTAATGGAGTTAGAGTGTCGAATTCACAGGAATTATAATTCAATTTCTACCAAG
>CAIGRT010209528.1:0-11924 GCA_903798405.1 Fraxinus platypoda
CATCTTCCAACTTCCGATGTGGGATTAACTTTAGCTGTGTTACTGTGCAAGCAAGCAGGCTTCTTGAGTTTCCACCCTTTCTCTGATTTCTGAAGCAGAGTCACCCTTTTTTTTTGCTTTGGGTGGTGGTGATCCGAAAAGGGCGTTCTGCAAAATTCCCAGAAATTGATTCCCAGAAATTTCCTTATTTCTCAGAAATTGATTCCCAGAAATTGCGGATGATGAGCTCGAGATCGCGAAGCTTGGGATTTCGCAAGAGATTGTCTCCAATAAGAGGTTCTCGGATATATAATTCGAAGTATAGGAACTACAGTCGTGGTATGTTTGGGATAACTTTTGGTTTAATTTGTTAACAAGTTTGAATCTTGGTATGTTTATCTTTGTTGGAAATGCGAAGCATCATTTTCTATAGTGGGGTGTTCTTTATAGATTGATTATATATATAGGTTTTGGTGGATAGGGATTTCTTAGTCTTAGAGCATTGAACTTAAGAATAGAACATACAAGTGACTTATTGGTGCAGGCCAAGCGTGCAAAACAAAATTTTGTGTGATTAACCTACTCAAGCGATTTGGGGATTAAGGCACATAAGTTGTTTGATTATTTTTCCTTCGGCAGAGATGACCATAAAGATCATACTAGGCCTGTTTTTCTATTTGAGCATGACCGTTTTTGGGAGGATGACGAGCCGGTGATCCTCTTGTCCAAGGAGAAAAAAACAAGTCCGTTTGAGTTATAATGAAATGAACTCAGATGGATTTTTAATAATATCAAGAAAAGATGCTACTGAGTGGATGTTAAGGCCATGTTTGGTATGGATTCTCCAATTCTACAGTAAATCAATTCTCATTTTCAATTACACATTCTTCAATAAAATAATATTTTCCATCACTTCAATAATCTTATCTTTTTTTTAACCACACATTTTCCATCATATCACTATTTAAAATCAATTCTTCTCCCCAAAAAATCCCTACCAAACAAGCTCTATATGTGATTACCCACTATGGATTCACTGCCACGACTGCTGTTTTATCTGTAAACTATTATGCTAGGTTTATTACAAGCCATTGCTATCCAACTGTATTTGCTTATTTGGGGGCATATGTTCACTTACTAAGCGTTGTTTCTTCGGGAACCTAATTCAAGGAACGAGTTAGCCTGTAAAAAGGGCTTGGAGAATGAGATTAGATTGACTACTCACTATTGTTATAGCTGCCTTGTCATAACATTTGCTGATTGTCTGATTAAAACCAAGAGTTTTATTTGGAATCAGTACACTTTTCCATCTAGGAAGAAGGTGCACATATCTCTCATTGTTAAATCTGTAAAGAGTTTAATTGTGTTGTTAAAAAGCAAAGACAGATGGAAGTTATGAATAAAAGTAAAGTATAAAATTACTACTTGGTTTCTTGATTGTTTGGTGCTTTCTGTTTGTGGGTTACTGGATTCAATTGAGTTGTACTTTTTTCTTATTTGGGTTGTGATTTTTTCTCCTATTATTTCTGTTTTTATTATTTTCGAAATAAAAAAATTATAATTCTTGAAACTTTCTTTCCCTTCTACCTTGCGGAAAGCAGATTTTTGGTTAGAGGATAAAGGCTAAGAAGATAACATCACATTGACTTTCTCGAGTTTTGGCAACGAAGGTACAACTCTTTTTTTTTTTTTTACCAATTTTCTGTTGATATAGTGATAGAACTTCAAGATCTTGTGACATGAAATGATCTTGATTTCAATCAGCATGTAGTGAAGTGGTGTTAATATTGGTCATCAAACGGCTGAGGGGATTGGTACAAGATTGTACAGTTGCTGCAATTGTACAAATCATGTTGCGCTTCATGATGATGTAATTTCTAAAGCATTTTAGGTGGGAGCGTACAATTACATAAATATTTTTTTAATATATCACAACGTCTAATTATTTAACAATTACATAAATATTACATCATTAATTATTTAATTAATAAAAAAATTACATCTTTATTAATAACAAATTAATTCTTAAACAAAACTATTAAATATAAACTAGGTAAACGTGCATTGCACGTTGCTTGCACCTAGTATAATAGAAATAGCAAACAAAAAAAATTAGGATCTCATCAACTTACATCACAATATCAAAATCACACATCTAATTATTTATCAATTACATAAACATTACATCATTAATTATTTAATTAACCAAAAAAATTACATCTTTATTAATAACAAATTAATTCTTAAACGAAATTATTAAATATAAACTAAGCAAACGTGCATTGCACGTATATATATATGAATAATAGTTTTTATGAAATTATGTATATAAAAGTAAATATGTTGAATAAGGGTTGATTGCTCTTATTTTTATATTTCGTATGTTTTTCCTTTCTCGAGCATATGAAAGAACTTTTGGATAGTGTCTTTAAACAACGTAACTTAAAAATTACTTCCCTAAAAGCATTATATAAAAAAAAAAATATTAGTCTAATAGTGACACTTTTATAAGAAACGTATTGACTAATTCTGACATTACAGAATACTTCTCCAGCACAAATGTAGTCTTAAATTTCAATAGGGTCGTTCTTATTGTTGTAGATCTCAATGGAACATTTTCGTGTTACAGATACTTTTATAATCCACTCTTCTTCAAATGCATTAAGTTGTCTCATAAAAATATAATCGTAATCTTTGTTTGGTGACATCAATCCTATAAATATGAAAACAAATTTAAGATATGAAACTAAAAAAATACATTAACCATTAACAAAACGGAAAAAGTTAATATTTTTCAAATTAAACTGACGACCTTACTCATTTTGTTGATCTATTGATAAATCAGACCTCGTTTCTGTTAGTGTTTTCGACAATGATGTATTCATCTATGATGTTTCCAGCATACAAAATAAAAAGTTAATTGATATGTTAGTTTAGTAATTTATGTATCAATGTTGGAAAAACTATATAGCAAATATATGACATATCATATAAATATAATATCATACAACACGTCTTTATATGATGCAACGACATATGCTAATTATAATTAACACTTCAAAATTTCTTTAATATCGAAAATTAGGTAAATATATAAAAAAAATTCTCAACTGATTTTATTTAATATAAAAAGCAGTAAAAAAACCAATACAAAGTGGCTGTTGATCCGGTTTCAACAAAATACTAATTGCCAAAGTTCAACATAATTGCACATATGCTAATGTCCCCTCATCTCTAAAAATAATTATTAAATCATAGTTTAACAAATAATATAACAACTAAATAAAAACCATAAAATTAAAAATATAAATCATCAAGCCAAAGATGAGTCACGGTGATGGAAAGTGATATGATATATACATGTCCGCCAAAGATGGCTCTACAAATGCATAAATATTAATAAAAAAATAATAATACATATTTTATGAATATGATGAGACAATAATACTGCTGGGATGTCATGTGCATATGATGCCCCAAACGGATGTATATATACAATTAAAATGATTCATAGTAAGAGATAAATCTAAAATAGAAATTCCATACAATTAAATCCATGATATTAGAAATTAAATTGAAATGTGAACCAAACGTAACAAAATAAAAAATAAAAAATCACTACACTCATCGACTTATACATAGTTTATGCTTATTATTTAGATGAACATTAGAACTACATTATCTTTTTAGCATAATAAAAAATTTCGTAAAAGACCAATACAATCAACGTGAATACATTCACATACATAAGCATCATTTATGATACTTTCAAGTTTTAAAAAACTCAGCTCATAAAAAATTGCTTTCATTGACAACATTTCGTATCTTTAACCCACAACCACAACAAATTGTTTTAATTGACATCAGTTTTAGAATGAGAAATGTTGATTTTTATAGTTATGATGATTTTATTTATGTTTATAACATAGTGTATGTACTAGCACAAACGTGTCTTACATCTGCTCTCATTTATTTACATTAATTATTAATTATAAAAATAGTCATCTATCAATCTCTTTCACGTGCCCTCCATTAGCAGGAAATTAAAAAACGTATCCTCAACAGACTCTCTCCACCTTCCTTGATTGTACGTTCTCTCTATATATTGAAAATTTTAATTTGTTAATGTTGTGTGTAAATGGTTTAGAATTTTAACACATATTATAATGTTATAATAACTTAGGGCTTGTTTGAGCCTAATGTTTGTCAAAAAAATGCATTTTTAAATAGTGTATTGATGGAAAATGTGTGATTAAAAAATAAGAAAAAAATTTGAATTTGCGTGTAATATTATTTTATTGTAGATGTGTAGTTTAAATGGAATCATAACACTATTCAAAAAAACATTTTTTTTTTTTAAAAAAAAAAAGATGGGGCTCAAACAAGGGCGTTTCATATAATGATAAAACATAGAAGAAAATAATTGAGAACTTAAATGTGAAAATGGGTAAAGATTATAAATGTTTATTGCTGTTACAATGTTGTATAATTAATAAAATTTTTAGTGGGAATAAAATTACCTATCATTTGGTATTCCGTTTTCATCTAAATTTAGGTATCGAGGGAATTCATGTGTAACTACCAATTAAAACAACTTTTAAATGAGGGTAAATATAACATAAAATATTTTTTTATCAAATTATATTGTAACATTCTCTATGCATTAATTTTATTACATTAAATATATCATTTATTTGTTAGGATGTGTGAAACAATCAAATGAAACAGCTATTTAAAAAAGAGAATATGGATGTTATTTTTTTTTAAATAGGCTAATTCAATCGAGGGAAAAAATTTAAGTTATATTTTTATAATAAAAGCTGTTAATAAAAATTAATATAATATTAAAAATATTAATTTAGGGAATTATTGCCAGATGGAAAAGAAAAAAGAGTTTTTTTTTTAATTTCATGTTGAATAAATTGAATTAATGTTATCAATTAAATATTAACAAAACTAAAAATAAATAAGTATATATTGGGTATATAGTTAAACTTGTAAGGAATTAATGTTATTAATTAATTATTAGTAAAATTAAAATCAAATAAGGGTATATTAGGTATATGACTAAACACGGGGTAAATTGGTTATTCAAAAGTTTCTCCTTAATCTTCCTTATTAAAATATTGTAAATGAAAGAAGATAAAAATTATAGTATGTGTTAAAATACATGCTGAATTTGACTTAAATTAAATTATTGATTGTAAACTTCAATCAAACATATGCTTTATGTCTTTTTATTTTATTTTTTATTTTCTATTTCACTATCACAGAGACAATATGACTACAAAAATAGATAGTCGTCAACTCACACGTGTTAAGCATTTCACCACTATATCCCCTACACCACGAGAAGCTTTCTTGTAGAAGTATTATGCAAGATATTAGATATGTATACTTTAACTACAAGCAAGGCATGAACACGGGATTATAAAATAAGAAAAAAAATTTGAATTTATGTATAATATTAATTTATTGAAAATTGTATGGTTGAAAATAAGCAAAAAAAAAAAAATTATTTTTGGAAAATGGAGCCCAAACAGGGGCTAATATAGTGAAAAAATATTTTTAACGTATAATGAACTTTAATTTTTGAAAATATATAATATATATTTATTTATATAAAATTATACTTTAGTCCAAAATAATTTTTTGAAATATATGTGATTATAAATGGGGAAAAATATTAAATTTACGTGCAAAATTATTTTATTAAAAAAATGTGTAATTAAAAATAAATTTAGAGATTATAACTCAAATATTAAAGTAGGAAATTTTTTTAAATTTACGTATAAAAGTGTAACTCAAAATAAATAAATAAAAAGGAAGAAGAAATTTTAGAGAATATAACTCAAACAAGCACTAAATTGTGTCGTGAAAGGGATACTGCCAAAAAAAATTAAACTCAAATTTATTAAATATCCATTTTTCTTTATTGAGGGTGTTATTTATAATTTTTTGGACGATGATAAAATGCCTATTATTTTTTGTAATTAAGTTTGAACTTTGAACAAATTCCATTAAAAATAAAAATAAAAATAAAAAGTGAAAACTCACTTTTTCTTTAAAATTTCTTTTTGACAAAAACTACCTGCACACAGTCAAAACCCTAGTCAAACAGCACAATTTACAGTGACCCAAACGCGTCCTCCCCAAGAAACTTTAGCCACGTGGCTTCTTCATAATCGATCTGATCATCAGACGAACTTCCAGAGCAATCACAGCCACTAATTTCTTTGACCAAAAAACCCTCCACCTCCAAGTCCCTGTCAACATCCATACCATTCTCTCGGGCGTCTGTAGTCCACGCGCCACCGCTTTCTTCCTTCATTTCCCCCAGAACCACCCTCCTGATACCCCCCAGGTCAATGCTCGCCATCACCGACGATTCCGAGTCGGAGAAAGACGATCCACAAGTCTCCTCGTTGCCATTTATGGTAACGTAAGCCGACGACGACTGGAATATCACCGTCGAAGAGTAGGGGTTTTCGATGAACCTCACCTTCACTGGAGGCGGCGGCGCGTCCCATGAGTCCAAAAGCTTTGATAGCTCCGTAGCTGAATCTTCGTCTAGTATTAGCCATGATGTCATTTCGCTTTCATCTTCTTCTTGTATTCCGAAGCTTCCGTCAGGCGCCTCCGTCGTTCTCAGTCGTTTCCCGATGACGTCCCCGGTGGGTTCAAACTCATTTTTCTTGCCATTCTCGACCTCCATTTCTCGTGCTTCTGTGAGAGAAAAAATCAGAATATAAATGAGAAAGCAGCGTGTTTCTCATGCATTACATATTTCCCATATTCGAAATAAATACAAAAATGTACGTCTGTCGCTGTTTGTATCTATATATATAGGTACAGATAAAGAGCAGTAGGGTGGCACGTGGTAGTAATAAAGAGCAGTGGGGTGGCACGTGGTGGGGGAGGATTGGGTGAGTGACGTGGCGGAGGATGACGGGGCGGAGTGAGGCGGCGGAGGGGTTGGGGGAGGGAAATGGAAAAAAGTGTTTTGTCGGTAGTTCTTTACCAGGTAGACAAATACTTTGGCCTCCTGAAACGCCTACACATCTAAAGGGTAAAAAAGTAAATTATCTTTTACATCATTCTTTACCCTAAAATTATATCAATGCACTGCCACCCTTGCACATAGGGAGTGATTACTCATCACCACTGAGGATGAATAACATTACTCGTGATATAAAGATAGATGTACACAAGAATGTACCCTTAAGATCTGTAGGCTTTTTTTGGATCAGGTCGATTTAATTATTTTTCGAATGAATAATGCTGCTTGTACACCACTGCTTGTATACCAGGTGTACGTACACCTCTGAGACATGAATAGTGTGCGTGAATATTTTATTGTCTGTGGGATCCCCTCCATGTGAGGGGGGTGTAAAAGATTGTGTGAATGATTATGTACATGTAGCATGATTGTTTTCGAATATACAGTTCTACGCCTAATTGAAGAAACAATATGACAAAATTCTTCACATATTAGGATGATTTTGAGCCGAGGAGAGTTTGTTTAAAACAACTTAAGAAGACTAGACGTTTCATCAATTAATTATTGAGTGTGTATGTTAACGAAAACTAAAGAATTTCAAGTAAATTAGAGCAAGTTTTTTTTTTTTTTTTNTATTGAGTGTGTATGTTAACGAAAACTAAAGAATTTCAAGTAAATTAGAGCAAGTTTTTTTTTTTTTTTTAAAGTAGCCATACAACCTAACAAAAACAAGATGAAACAAATATTGTTTGACATGAATTTTACAATGAAGTACAAGTAAATTGAGCTCCTGTTTGACAATCATTATTTGAAAAAATTAGAGTTTAGATTAATGATTTTTAGGAAAGTGTGTGGTTAAAAAGTAGGAAAAAAAATTTGAGTTTACGTGCAAAATATTTTACTATGTAAATGTATGATTGCGAATGAGTATGTAAAAAAAAAGAGTTTGAAAATAATGATCGTAATACTGGACCGACTTTAATGGATTGTTTTGTCACAAAGAAAGAATCATCATTACGAATTTTATATATAAGTTATAATGAAAAGAAGACAAAAAAAAAAAAAAATCACATTATTTTTTTTTCTCTTTCTAAAAAACATGATTAAATTCACAACAATTGTCTTTTTCTATCTTACCTACCTAGAAGAGTTGATTTGAGATGGGGGTTGGACAGTATCGGTAATAAAATGAATGTAAATTCAAGTACCGTTTCTACGATAACTAAGTCTTAAATTATTTTTCAATTAACACTAACTTTAATTGAATAGCAAATTTGGAAGAGTTTTATAATTACTAAGGAAATATATAACTAATTTAATTAACAAAATAACTAATCAATGCAGAAGCAGCCATGAAATTCAATTGAGGGAAAGCACTGGAACTTCGAATCCTTTGATATTCCTCCATTTTAATATCGATTTCATTATTTAATAATACTATTTTGTTTAATAACTTTTCGAGTAGAATTAAACATATATATGATCCTACTATATCTCTATGATATGAAGATACATTAAATTACAAGAACATTTATAAGATAATGCAAAGTATAACGGTATATTTCTATCTTCTATCAGACTTTACAATTATTGTTAATACGTTCTATATTTATATACATTCTTTCAAAATGTCAATAAAAATCACAAATCAATTCAACTATTGCTCATATAATTGAAAATCATTACGATGTTAACATGAATTCAAATAAAACAAATACTTAGGGTCAAAATTATTTAATATCTTCATAATATGAGGTTCAACGTTATCCTAGTGTCTATACAATTAGTCGAGTATTATTTGATTACAAAAAAAAAAAAAAAAAAAGAATTAAATTGACACAACATCATCCAAAATTAAAGTGTAGAAAGAAGATGAAAAATAATTTTGAAATCTTAAATCTCTCCAACAATCCTTGATCAATCATATTCTTTTTCTCCAAAGTCCAAGCAAAGATATATAAAATTTATGTAAGAATATATATTTTGTATCAAAAGCTCTTATAAAGCTTATAAAGAAAATGTTTTTTTTTTAATATCAAAAAGCTTCTTCTAGACTTCCATTTTTCAATGAAAGATGAATATATGCATTTATAGCCCCCAAAACTAGGTCAAAACTCGTGTGACAATTGCTTTTCAAGTAGAAGTTGAAACCATTTAGGAAGAAGAATCTTTCATGTGCCGTAACACTACAAGACCTCAAGGTAGAGACTAGTGCGGTCACATAGTTGTCATATTAAACTCGACGTTGATGAAAAATTTATCGTTGCTATCGCATAGGGGTGACCCTTATTATCGCAAGGTACCTCTTTATGGTCTCTCTCTTTCTTTTTGTTCAGCTTGGGTTTATTTATTTTTATTTGCAATAAGCGGCTTTCATCGAATCTTTATACTTGGATCTTTATCCTCAACAATCATTTACACTTGATCTAATGCAACTTTCAAACATTTACAATTTAGTCCTAGATTTTTCCAAATACTTGACTTTACGGGCAATCCAATTAATATTTGATTACTTCGAATTAACTTCATTAGCATCAAAATCGCATTTCTTCATGTCAATTGCATTCAAGTCTAATTTTCTCTACAATTAACATAATTATAAAAAATTAGGTAGATATACGCTCAATTAACAATATTTTATCAAGTTTAGAAGTTTGGATAATCGTGTAAAATCCATCAAATAACCCAAAACTTAAACTCATGTTCATTACGAGGAAGATTATCTACTAAACACAAGCAAAACATAAAAAAAAAAAATATCAGTGAGTTAGATGACTTGTCGTATTTGCCTCAAGTATTGAAATTGTTTGATAATTCATAAAAGGCTTATAATAAGTCATGCTATCTATACAAATATTCACTCATTCAAAGCTCGATCGACGTGTGTGCATTGTAAATTCAAGCACCATGAACCTTTTGGTTGATTATTTTTCGATCATCAATGTCAAATGTTTTCGTTCTCTCTCGTGGGATGTATATACCTCAAAGCTTGTTCTTCAATGTTTCATTCCCGCTATGTTTATTTTAAGTTTGATTTCAAAACACTCATTTCTTTTTTGTTCAACTGTGGTTGGATTTTATCAACGAAAGCAGATACCTCATCGTGTGCTGGTCATACCTAAGTTTTTAATGTTCAAACTCCAAGCTTCATGTAGGCTAATAACCTCACTACAAATCTAGATCCTCAAATTAACTGTCCAAGGCTTAGTCGAATCCTTTTTTTTTTTTTTTAATTATGCCCATTCTTCTTTTTTAGGATATTTTCTTTGGTTTTTTTTATGTAGTTTTCACTCTATATACTGTAGAGCAGCCTTTTTCCTCGGTAGACCATTACCCAAATATTGGTGATGAATAGGATCTGATTACTCAAGACTAGTTTCACAAGTAACTTTTTTCTACTTCCACGACTATTGCAATACCTTTTATTGGGACGAGTAATTAGGATCAGACCTCTAGTTTATGGTTATTGCCTTGGTTCCACCTGTTAGTAAAAAAAATACTTCTATTAATGTAATCAACCCAAAAATATATGATGATCATCATAACTATTGTGCTCACAAAATATTACAATCTCACATGGATAGGTATCAAATTAGTAAAATTGCACCATCTAGTCACAATTCATAAATCATAAACACTTTCAAATTCAGTCGACAAGACTATCATAATCACACAAGCACGCAAATAAATAAGAAAGTATTTTTGAATTTTTTTGGCATATAAAAAAGTTCTTTCTTTTCTTAATAAATCACACACAAACAAACAAATATAGTAAAATAATGAAACTAACACTCTCATACTTAAAACACACATTGTCCTTAATGTGAATACACAATAAGCCTAAAGGAAAGTCAGAAATACTCTTCGTATCATATGATGATTCTCTCCAAAGCACTTGGTCTTTTATCTTCCTTTTTTTCTCCTTTGCTCCTTTCACAAAATATTTATGTTATACTTAAAAAAAGTAAGTGAAATAGTTATTAAATTAGACTCCGCGGTGCAAGATGTTTCAGCTACTCCGATGAACGAACGATATCTACAAAATGAGGTTTGAGCTTTCTCTCCCGTTGTATATCCGGCGTAAGAATTAGTATGTGGTTTTAGAACGTAGGAAAAGAAAATAGAATAGGTATTCAAATAGCAAGAGTTTCAAGTTTCATACTTGTCTTGTCTTAGGAGTATTTATAGATATCTAAAGCCATATAACTGCATGGCAGTTATCATGACACGTGTCCCATGTAACGGCTCTCAATACCCCCCACGTCTTGAGTGGAGGGTCTTCACCTATCCAGCGGTTGATTGTGTACATGATAACCGCTGATCGTTTCCCATCTAACTCAATTGTATTTTATGATTAAGTGTTGCATTGATCCTGTAGTGATAGACGGTCTAACATGAATGTAGAGGACCTCATAGCGGTAGGTGGCCCAGCATGAGTGTAGAGAGCCTTATACCGATAGGCAGCCCAACATGAGCGTAGAGAGCCTCATAGCAGTAAGTAGCTCAGCATGAGCGTATAGGGCCCCATAGGGGTAGGCGACCTAACATAAGTGTAGAGAGTGTCATAACGGGGGTGCTTTACGTAGAGTGTAGATTGAATAACCTTCTTTTTATTGACCATAATAGATAATTGTTGATGCCTCTAATATCAGTAAGAAAAATTAATAACCAATATAATCATATGGGAGTTAAGGCTCATCATTTATTGATTATATGCGAGGGGTGGGATGAGAGAGGAAGTTCGAGTTTCTTGAAGTTTTGCAAGTTTTTTAATTGAAGGGACGCAGACATTTGTAACGACCCGGGTCCTACTTAACGGGCTGTCTTGGCCGTTAGATCGACGACGTACTATCCCCATTGTACCAACATGGATTTTTTCTGCATGCTTTATCCTCACTCGCACGCTCCCCAAGAAAACTTCCAGGGGATCACCCATCATAGAATT
>CAIGRT010209533.1:0-10190 GCA_903798405.1 Fraxinus platypoda
CATCTTTTGATGTTTGATCGACTTTATTTTCCATGTAAAATTATGATTTTTTGAGTGAAACTATCGAACTTAACAAAAATTTTCCGACATCTGTTCATCCTACAGCATCAACACCGCCACCAGCTTCATCCCCAGCACCGCCACCAGCTTCATCACAGCCTCCTCCTCCTACTCCAACAACTTCTCCACCACCTGCAACCCAACTCCCCCAGCCAACTCTCCGCCACCAGCTTCATCCCCAGCACCGTCGCCTTCCAATACACCTGCTCCAGTTTCTCCACCAATTCCTCCCGCATCAATCCCACCTCTGACTAACTCCCCCACCGTCCCAACACCACCTTCTCCATCTGGGTCTCCACCCTCCCCTCCTTCGCCACCCACAGGTGGGAATTCTGCACCGAAGAATTACCAAAGAAATAGCTTAATTTTCCACTAAAAATGCAGAATAAAAAACGAAAATCCTAGAGCTGCTACCCTTGAACTAATGGATATAGCCATCAACCTTCTTCAAATTACAACTGGCTGTTGACTTTATAGTTGAAATAAAATTAAGAAAACAAAAAACAAAAAAAAAATCTACTGAAACACAAAATAAAACCCAAATTAGAGAAATTGAAACTGACAGAGAAGAAGCCAAATCATTCAGAAGTTTTTCAGAATCCTCAAAGAAAATTGAAACCACTTCCAACAACAAATTCTGGGTTGCTGTCATCTTGCAATTTTTGCAGCTGTACATACTGATCGTCCTGCACCGAGCAGGAACACTCCCTCTCCGTCGGGTACAACAAGATCTCCGCCGTCGCCGTCGTTTGGCGGTGGTGGAAGACCCCATGGCCCCCCAGATTACTATGTTCCTCCAGGATCTCCACCACCAACCGGGCACAAAGGTTTTGTGAATTCCACTTGGGTGGAAAATGTATTCTCAGCTTTAGGATAGGAAATGATTTTCCTTGATTTGGTGGAAAATAAGGCGCGTGAGGTAGATTGGGGAAAATGTTTTGACTGGAAAATTTAACCCATCAAACATGTTAAAAAGGTGGAAAAAGAAAATCTTTTCCAAGTTCCATGGAAAATGTAACATATCAAAGAGGGCCTAAATGAAATTTAATTTCCAACTTCCATGGAAAAGAAAGTCAAATCAAACATGACCTAACTAACTTAGCTGTACAAATCAATACAAAACGAACACGTGAATTATTTTGGTGATAACGATTTTTATCAAGATGCATTTTTATTATTTTGGAAAATTAAGGGACTAAAGCGAAATATGTATTAATTTTTTACTTTCTTGAGTCAAATGGTTAATTATTGATAAAACTTGAATTAGTATATCAATATTGGGCTCGTTGGATAGTTCTTATTAAATGAAGCACTATGGACTCGAGAAAAAATTAATTCGGATAAGTTAGACCCAAGATATTGAAGTTTAAAGAAATTGTTATTTATTAGAATTTAATTAATTTGATTGTTAAAGGGTTGGCAGCCACGTGTACCTTTAGGTAGATATAAGGTAAAAAATAAAAAAAATTGTTGGTTTAGGATTTGACGTGTTGGATATATGAAAATCCTATTTTAATTATGGTAATGGTTAATTGTTAATCCCATTTTGATTATAATTATAATTCTATTTTGATATATTTCAAACTCCACTTATTGTTGTCCATTGAATTAAAATTTCCGTATTCAATTTTATTAAGTATTCCTTTTAATCTTGGTCATATTTGTTTGAGTAGATATATTTGAATATTGAGATTAGGATACCTCTAATTAAGCAAAATTCTAATTTTCCAATCTCTCAGCTATTGCATGTGTCTAAGTATTTATTTATTTTTAAAAAATTATTTTTCACCTACTAAAGACCTTACAAGACGAGATAAAATTTTATGAAGTCATTCTTGTCCTACTTACTTGTGGGACACGGCTCCTCAAATCCTTTTGCATCACAATTCAATTGTTACCTTTTTTTGTCTTATTAATACCTCATAAAGTCAAGAAATTTTAATATTTACACATAGACACGAACGGAGAGATTCAAGACAAGGAGAAAGAAACATAGGAAAAATGGTTTTCACGTGCATTATTTTACAACATTTCAATAAACGAGGTAAAATATTTTTGTACAAGTGTTTCGTTTGGTTATGCTTTTATATTCAGTAAATATGTATGAATTGTCAGTGGACATTTAAGTTCTTTATAAAGAGATATGTACTTCTTTGGAAATTTAAGATGATCTAAGATGCGTATGTCGTTTAGTCACCGATATACTCCATAAGAAAAGATTGGTATGAAGTGTCTATTTTATTATTATAATTATATATAGAAACTACGTATATCTTATTGAGTATTTTTAAATACTCACTCTTTCAAAAATTTTATAGATTAGTTCGAGTCTATAGGAACTGTGGCGAGATGGTTATGCAGACTGTCAAGACGGTTTTAAAAAAATAAAAAATTAAGTTTTTTTTATCTCCCAATTTATTAGTTAGTTTTTATTTGTTCAAAGACACGTTCATTAATTAATTAACTGATTTTATATTTAATTTTTTTTTTTGAAACTTAACTTCCATGTTTTAGTTGATATTTATTGTTGAAAATAAATGGATTACTTTTATTTGCATCAGTTCTCATTTAACATGAAGATAATTTAATATTTGGTTACACTCCAGTGTTTATAAAAATTTGGAGTGTTACAGAAGTTGGTATAACCTTCGTAAAAACGTCAGCTAATTGATGATGAGAACGAACTAGTAACAACTTGACAGGACCCTGCCACGGTACAGACCAGGGTTCGATTCCCGACTGGTGCATTTTAGTTATGGTATTCCTCTGCCACATGTGAGGTTTAATTAATAAAAAGCTTCTAAAAAAAAAACTTGACAGAACCATCAATCACCTTATCTCGAACAAAATGACAATCGATCTCTATGTGCATAGTACGTCTGAGAAAGATAGGATTTGAAGTAATGTGAATTGCCGCTTGATTGTCACAAAATATTAATGCAGGATTTTTGTTGGAAATCTGAAAATCATAAAGTAATTGAGTAAGCCAAACTAGTTCACTAGTAGTAGAAGCTAATGCACAATATTCAGCTTCAGCTGAAGATCTGGATATTGTAGTTTACTTTTTGACTTTCCAAGAAATTAGAGAGTTTCCAAGAAAAACACAAAAATCGATGACTGATGTCCTTGTATCAAGACGAGATCCTCAATCCGCATCTGCAATTGCTCTCAACTGAAAATGAAGATTGTGTAGAAAATAGAATTCTTTTCCCTGGACTTGCCTTAATATATTGCAAAAGATGATGAGCTGCATCTAAATGTGGCTGCCTGGGTTGGGACACAAATTGACTTAACTTGTGAACAACAAATGTGATATCAGGTCTGGAGATAGTTAGGTAAAGGAGGCGACCAATCAATCTCCTGTACATGGATGCATTAGCAATGAGTTCTCCTTCCAAATGAACTGAGCTTCAGTTTAGGATCCATAGGCAATGCAGCAGGTTTACATGCCAGAATCCAGCGTCCTCAAGTAATTGCAGAGTATATTGTCATTGTGACATGAAGATCTCCTTTTGTGACCTTGCTATTTCCAACCAAAGAAAATACTTTAACCTGCCAAGATCTTTCAGCTTAAATTGACTATACATGAAGCCTTTTAGTGAGTTAATTTCATGCTGATTAAATCCAGTGATGAGGATGTCATTTATATAGACTAAGAGAGCAATAAATGTGCTACCACAACCTTAGGTAAACAATGAATAATCTGATTTTGACTTCTTAAAATCGTGATCAATAAGAATATTGGAGAATTTTGAAAACCATTGCCTTGATGTTTGCTTAAGGCCATAAATTGACTTGTGAAGTCTATAAACCAGATTCTTTCCCTGAATTTTAGAACCACGGTCTCTATATCTCAAGGGCAAATCCAAGTATATTTCTTCGAAGAAATCTCCATTGAGAAAATCATTGTTAACATCAAGTTGTGTGATATGCCAATTATTAATGCGTGCTATTACTAGAAGAGCTTTGACGATAACAAGTTTGGCAACAGGTGAAAATGTCTCATTGAAATCCTATCCCTTCTGCTGAGTATATCCTTCAGCCACCAAGCGTGCTTTGTATCTATATATGCTGCTATCCGATTTATACTTTATTTTATAAATCCATCTGCAACATATAGAATGTTTCCCATCAGGTAGTTTTGTAACAGACCATGTATTAGTCATCTCCATGACATCTAATTCAGCTACCATAGCATCCCTCCAATGATCATATTTAACCACTTGATTATAGTATTCAGGTTCAAAGTTTGATGATACATTTAAAAGATAATGACGGTGAGAAGGAGAAAAGGCATTGTAAGAGATGTATTTGGATAATGGATGTGGCAAAGAATCATGTGACTGTTGACTGTTGGTTAGGAGATTACAATGAAAGTCTCTAAGATAGGAAGGAGGTCTACTGAGATTAGAAGATCTTCTGGAAGCATCTAGTATGTGAAAATGACTAGTGAAGGGAGTTGAGTTGTGCAGTAATTCATCTGTATCACTTGCAGCTTCAATGTGCACATTAAGGATTCTGGATTGTGAAGTGGAAACAGTATATGAGAATTGGAATAAGGTGCTTCAGAAGTAGAAATAGGTAACATAAGATCAGGAAAATGATCAATTATATTAGAATGATGGGCAATATATTGGAATGGAAATATATGTTCGTGGAAAACCACATTTCTGGAGATAAAGAAGGTCTTGGATAGGATATCATACTGTTTATATCCCTTTATTCCTAGAGGGTACCCTACAAAGTCACAGACTCTAGCTTGGGGTAAACTTTGTTCGATTGGATCGTAGAGTGAATGCAAAACATAAACTTCCAAACACTTTGAGTTAACTATAATCTACGGGAATATTATACACGAGAGAGAATGGACTTTAATTTTTTAAAATGGTGGATGGAGCTCTGTTGATAAGAAAAGTTGCAATTGATATATATTCATTCCAAAATTGAATAGGAATTTGTGCCTGAAAATACAATGATCTAGCAACATTGAGCAAATGCTGATGTTTTCTCTCAACCACTGAATTTTGTTCAAGCCTTTCAAGACAAGTAAATTGGCGAATGACTCCTTCAGAATGAAAGAAATCATTATACTTTAACTCTGGTGCATTATCCGTTCTAAACTTCTTTATAACCTTTTGAAATTGAGTCTCAATCATCTTAAAGAATTTGGGAATGATGTAATTGGCCTCTGATTTGTGCTTCATGAGGTATACCCATGTGAAATGTGTGCAATCATCTATCAAAGTAAGAAAATACTTGTATCTAGAGTGAGAAGGAACATGATAAGGTCCCCATGTATCAAATCAAAAGTACTGACATACAAGTGATTATTTGAGACAAATGAAAGTCTTCTCTATTTTGCCAATGGACAAACATTACAAGGAACTAAATAACAATTCCCAAACTTATCAAAATTCAAATACAATTGATCTTTTAACAAGCCCAACTTCTGAGAAGACAAATGGCCTAATATGTGATACCATGTATGAGCATTCACCTTATTTACAGTTGAGGAAATGAAACACAAACATCATCAACCAAAGTATTACTTCTATTATCCTGTGCCAAATCAGATGAAGAATCACTCATTATGTATAACCAGCATT
The DNA here is from genome assembly GCA_903798405.1 of Fraxinus platypoda. NCBI lineage: Eukaryota > Viridiplantae > Streptophyta > Magnoliopsida > Lamiales > Oleaceae > Fraxinus > Fraxinus platypoda. The sequence goes on from CAIGRT010209533.1 coordinate 5,667, forward strand.
TCTTTTACACTTGCCAATCATCTTCTAGCTGTGCATATCCTGGATAACACATGTTAGTGAAGAATATGACATCAATGCAAGGATCCTTGGTTAATGAGCTAACTGACATTAGGTTGAATTTAAATTGTGGCATATATAACACATCTTTAAGTGTCAGATTATGGCCAAATTTTACAGTCCCAATGAAGTTTACAAGAATTCTCTTATGATTTGACAAAGTAACACAAGCATTCTTAACGGGTTTCATAGTACAGAAAGCTGATTGACTAAACCATATATCGCTGGTTGCCTAGAATCCACCATCCCATACTTAGATGAATTTAGCCATGGATTAAGAGTAATAGAGAATCAAGTACCTAACACTTGATTAGAGTGTTCATCAATCCTTGTATTAACCTTTGCAGAAGCCAGATGATTTCTCAACATGTTCATTAGTTGCTGGTATTGAGTAGGGTTCAAAGATTGCATGAAATCTCGTGCACTACTTTGTGCTTCATCTGAATTAAACTCAGAAACTACCTGATTTGTATAACATGCCCTGCCTGGTTGCTTACAACTCCTAAATGACAGGTGAAACTAGATTTCCGCCTCATCTTATAACCAGAAGGATATCCATGTAATTTGTAACATTTATCCATTGAACGACCTGCCTGTCCATAGTAAGTACACATGGGCCTTTCCTTCTTTGAAACTTATTATGTGTCTATCCTGAGCTGGCTTTCTTAGGATCAGTTTCAGCATAGAATGCCATAGAATCTCCAGTGTTAGAATTACATGTATTAATGTTTAGATTTCTTTGATGTTCTTCTTAAAAAACAAGGGAAAATACCTTGTTGATGGGGGGTATGGGGTCCATAAGTAACAATCGCCCCTTGACTTGAGCAAATGTATCATTCAGCCCGATTAAAAATGACATAACACACTCCATCTGGTAATGTTCTGAAAGCTTTTTATTGCCACCACAAATACACTTTCCATAAGAACATATTGGTCTATAGTTGTCAAGTTCTTCCCAAATTGTTATCAATTTGGTGAAGTAGATATCAACAGATAACTGACCCTGAGTGGGATTCTTCAGATCACGTTTTACTTGGAATATGCGAGGTCCATTCCTCTGCTAAAACCTTTCATTCAAATCAATCCATATATCATGTGCTGATTCGAAGTAAATGATACTTACTGAGATCTCCTTAGATACTGAGTTGAGAATCCATGAGATGACCATATTGTTACTACGAATCCAATTATTAAGCTAATCATCATTGTCTTCAAGCCTGGACAATGATCTATCAACAAAATCGAGTTTGTTTTCACAGATAGAGTGATCACCATGGCTCGACTCCATGAAGCATAATTGTCACTAGTACAAAGTTGTGACACAAACACAAGCCCCGGGTTGTCTGAATGGTGAATGTAGTAAGGACTAGATCCATCATCAATGGCGGAACTGCTCGCTGATGATGAGGTATTATTCTCACTTGATGCATTCATTGATGATGCCATAACAGGCCAGAAGTAATTTGATTGGAAGAGAATGGTGATTCCATTTTATTGTAAAAAAGCAGACAATAGAAGCACAAAACACTCTAATACCACACTGAAGAATTGAAGCAAGAAAATGAATTCAATTGTATTGCTTTGAAGAGAAAATCACAGTACAGTACAAAGTGTTATATATAAATAGAAAATGAAATCAACAAACTAATAAACTCAGCTGTACAAATCGATACAAGATGGACATGTGGAGTTGATCAACTAATCTAACTACCTAACTGATAGCTAGCTCCAGTGGCATTGCTTGCGTGTGTTCAATGGTGAGCTGACTACCTTGATGAGCTCTAGAATAGACGCCTTCTTTCTGTTACATTCTTCGATAGCCTAAATTGGAAACTGATATGCTGCGTCATTCCACTTCAAATTCCCCAAGTTATATGATATCGGAATTTCCAAAATAGCAACTCAGGAAGAGGAAAAGTATTTGGAGTACAGTGTTATAGGAGAGTACTTGCAATCTGAGTTGTTCTAGCAAAAACATATTTGTTGGGAAGAAAATACTATTTGGTAAAGGTCTATTGTAGCTATATCCTACTTATAATGTACATTGTTGAAAGTATTGCTCAAAGTTTCTCTTACTGTGCATCAACCCAAGATTAACAATTGCATCAACCCATTTTGATTAGGGAACGTTATGTTGTGGCTGCAATTGGTGGTGTTTGGTAGAAGGAGTGGTGTAGCCGACGGTTTATGGTGACGTCAGCGATTCGTTGTGGTGGTGATTGTCGATGGTCGATTTTCAAGGTAAAGGATGGGGTTTGTGAAGGAGACGAGTCAGACGACCCTTTTATTTATTTATTTATTTTTTATAAGCGTTTTTTACTTAAAAAAAAAAAAATCCACGTGCAACACTTGTGTAACTTAGCACTGACCAACTAACGAGTTAATTATTCCAATGGTTACTGAACTTATGTCTATATCTTCAATTGCTTACTAAAGTTTAAAATATCGAGTTTTGGCCATTGAACTTTGGAAAACATTGGGTGTTACTCGCGGGTATAACTTATGTTTAAAATCTCAGACGAAATTGGTAATGTGGCTGACGGAATGCACACGTGGCGTCCCGTCACGCTGTTAAAATTTGAGATTGTCGAATTTTGACCACTAAAGTTTGTAAAACATTTTTGATTGCTCACTAAATTTTGAAAAACATCTTATATTACTCACTAAATTTTGAGGTGGTCGTATTTTGGCCACTAAATTTTGAAAAACATCTTCTATTCCTCACAATTAATTTGGATTTAATTAAATTTCGTTGTTAAAATTTAGATTGAAATTTGAATTTAATTTAATTTTAACTATTGTATATTTCGTTATAAATTCTATTATTAAAATTCAGATTTAATTTATTTTTAACAACAAATTTATTGTATATTTCGTTGCAAAATTCAAATATTATAATAGACAATGCTTGCAAAGCTGTGCAAAGGAAGTTACCACTAATTGCAACGAAATACACAATATATTTGTTATTAAAATTAAATTAAATTAAATTTTACTTTTAATATTTGAATTTTACAACGAAATAAGATGTGCAGAGGAAGTGACTACAAATTGCGATGAAATTACACAGTAAATTTGTTATTAAAATTAAATTAATTAAATTAAATTTTNATATTTGAATTTTACAACGAAATAACAATAAACCCTTGTTTGGTCGAGATTAAAATCAGATTTTTAGTAAATTTGATAAAAGTTGATGAAATGTGTTGTTGAAAAGTTGCGGTCCTATAATATGTGGTTAAAATTAATCATTGACTTTGAGTTTGATAATAATCTAGATTTTAATTCCTATCAAACATGGACTAAGCCCTTGTTTGGTATGGAATAAAATCAGATTTTTAGTATATTTTGATAAAAGTTGGTGAAATATGTTGTTGAAAAATTGTAGAACCCATAAAATATATGTTTGAAATTGATTGTCGACTTTGATTTAGATTAAATTTTGAATTTTAATCGGTACCAAACATGATCTAAATTTGTTGTTAGAATTAAATTAAATTCAAATTTTAATCCAAAACTTAACAACGAATTTTAATTAAATTCAAATTTATTGTGAGCAATAAAAGACGTTTTTCAAAATTTAGTTGTCAAAATTCGATCATTTCAAAATTTAGTGAGCAATTGAAGGCTTTTTTAAAGTTTGGTGGCCAAAATTCGACCATTTATCTCAAAGTTTAGTAGCCAAAATTCAACAATATCAAAGTTAACAACCAAAATTTGACGACCTTGAAGTTCAGTGAGCAGTTGAATATTTTTTTTCAAATTTTAGTGAGCAATCGGAGACATTTTCTAAAGTTTTGTGTCTAAAATTTGACCATTTCAAAGTTTAACGGCATGACAGGGCACCACGTGTACATTCCGTAAGTCACGTCAACATTTTCGCTAGTGATTTTAAACGGAGGTTATACCTGTTTGTAAAGTCCAATGTTTTCCAAAGTTTAATTTTCAAACTCAACATTTCAAACTTTAGTGAGCAATTGGAAACGTAGACATAAGTTTAGTGACCATTGGAACAATTAACTCTCCATGTAGAGAAGCAGTTCCTCTTGTAATTCAATATTAACAGTTTTGGATTGTAGAGTTGTCTCTCAACGTCAATTTTTTTCCAGTTCGAAATGTTTCGCTCTTTGATCACTTCAGCAGAGTGAAAAACTTATCAAGACGAGATCAGTGCATCACAATAAAATTTAGCCCTTGTTTGACCACCATTATTTGATTTTTTTTTTTTACATATTCATTTTCAACCACACGTTCATACAATAAAATATTCTCCGCGTAAACCCAAAATTTTTCTTACTTTTTAACTCTAAAAATCATTAATTAAAACATTGTTTCGACCAAATAATGGGCTTACTTTGCTAATTGCTAATATTAGTCAGCTTTCACTTGGAGTCCCATTGGTTGATTATGAAGGTTATAAATGCATTATAAGAAATCATGTCACCTGCTTTCAGTTGTTTTCTTTTG
>CAIGRT010209539.1:0-19686 GCA_903798405.1 Fraxinus platypoda
TAAGAGATTCTCTTATTTATTTATTGTAAAATTGCTAGCTCAATTTTTATGATTAACGTACGCTATCCAAGAATTTCAGTGTGTAAGAGTATCACGAATGATGGCGTAAAATTGTGTGTAAATTGATATATACAAAATCACTTTTGCATCTTTATTTATATTCCGGTGAATCTAAATTCAAATTTTGCTTCAATATCTAAATTTACTTTTTTTGCTTCCTGTGGATGTAAAAGAAAATGTAAATTTACTTTATATATATGTGTGTGGAGAGAATGCATTTTTTGGTTGATGTGATGTGGAATGGATAATGCTGCTTGTACACCAGGTGTACGCACACCTCTCTCACATGAATAGTGTGCGTGAATATTTTATTGTCTGTAGGACCCCCCCCCCTCCATGTGAGGGGAGTGTAAAAGATTGTGTGAATGATTATGTACATGTAGCATGATTGAATTTTAAAATTGTAAATCAAAAAGGCATGTAAAATGTATGTATAACTTTAAAAATTGTAAATCAAAAAGGCATGTAACTTAGAAAAAATCTATAATGATTATGTACATGTAGCATAGTCCGATGTGGAATATGTGGTTAAAAAAGAATGAAAAGTTATTGATGTGATGAAAAATATTATTTTATGGAAGAATGTGTGATTGAAAATGAGTAGAAAAATGAGAATGAAAAATATAATGTAGCTCAAACACGGGCTTAGATATATTTTACACACGATTATAGATGCTTTAACTTGAGTCATTAAGAATTTTATGATAATGATTAGATGAGTATTACATAATGCTTTTGTCCCTGTTAGGTAGATGTTCTTTAAAATTTATTTTTTTATCAAATTCATTTTAACAACATACTTTTTGATGAAATTATTTTACATATGAATCAGTGATTTTTCTATACTTTTTAACTATAAATTCTAATTTTTTTTTCACAAACACTTTTTTTTGAAATGTATAATTTGAAATCAGTATTCAAAATGGCGCGCATTGGCGGTGCCTAGGCCTCGACAATGCACGAGGCGTGGCGAAAACACCACGATTCTTAAAAGTTTGATTTTATATCAGATGACACAGATGACGAATTAGATAAAGAAGATGATATTTAATTGTAGTCCAATAAAAAGTTAAATAAGATTTCAATTCTTGTGCTATCTACGTTACGTAGTTATGATTTTGAAACTTATCTTTTTATTGAAAATTTTGAAATATATAGAGTTCCCATAAATCTAATTTAGATATTTGGTATGTATTATTTTAGTTATTAAACGATTTGTAGATTGATTAAAATTTAAAATAATATTAAAATAAGAAAATATATTTTTACGCTTTTTCATGTTTAGGTCTCGCCTAGGCTACTCGAACTTCACGCATCGTCACGTATTTCGCTTTTTAAAATACTATTTCAAATACATGGCTTCAAATTGAAACTAAGGGAATGTGTATATATATCACTAAATTTGGCAATTTGCTATATACTTTTGGAAAATCAAATATGCCAATTGCCAAACATGGCATTGCCTTAAATTTAGACCACGATGCACTCACTCTTATGACAAGCTCTTTATAAGTCTCTCTCTCCACCTCCTTTTTCCTCAATCCTCTCTCTCTATAACAAGAAAAGTTCATAATTTTCTTCTGTTTGGTTCATACTTCGTTTATTCTCTGTAAGTTTTCGTCAAACAATTGGTACGCCAATTCTTAGCAGAAATGTATAGCTGGGAAAAACCATCGACAGAAGATAAACCAAGAAAAAATCCCAGAAAGCCATCATTTTCGTCTACTCTTCTTGACGAAATCATGAATTCCATAGATGGAAATGACGAAAAGTGTGAGGATTTTAAGGTATACAAAGAGATGCCCACAAAACAGCATGGCGGTGGATGGCCAAAAACTAGCAGGAAAGAAGACGAAGAAATAGGAATTCTGTGGAGGGAGAAGGAAATTAATGAGAAAATTATTGCTCGAAGAAGGGCAGAATTGGAGAAACTTTGGCTACAAGAAAATGATTCAGAGTTATTTTTCAGTTCAAATTCGAATTCTTCAGACAGTTCTGGAGCACTTTCTTCGTCTGATTCAGAGTTATTTTGGGGTTCAAATTCAATAAAGTCGAGAATTTCTTGTTTTTCTGCACCAAAGCTCAAGCCGGTAAGAACAAGTGGGAGGGGCGAAAACCACTTATTTCATGACCAAAATAAGGTGTTTATGTACCAAAATAAGCAGGAAAATAAAGTGGATGACAATTTGATCAAATCGAAATCCAGGGCCTTGAAGATTTATGCCAATTTGAACAAGATGAAACAGCCTATTTCCCCTGGAGCCCGCCTCACAAATTTTATCAACTCCCTTTTCGCGAATTCGAAGAAAACAAAGAAATCTAATCCAAATGGAGGTTTTGAAGATTCAAACATGGAGAGAAAATCAAAATCTCAACAGGGTTCATCAACCTGTTCATCAGCATCATCATTTTCAAGATCATGTTTGATCAAAAATCCCTCTAAATCAGTGGAGAATATAGGAATTGGCAACAGAAGGACGGTCAGATTTCATCCAGTTAATGTCATTGTTGATGAAGATTCTAACTCTCTCCCTAGTGACCACAAATCTGTGAAAAAAAATGAAGGTTCTGATAAATTTGGAAGGCCACCATTGCCTCCAGACTTGAGATTTAGTCCAGGAGAGAAAAACAGAAGAATTCAAGATTCAACTCGAGATTATTCGAAGGTCTATCCCAATCAACGGAAGGACGATTTTGCGCTGTTCAAGAATATTCGCCATAAAATTGAAGATTATGAAGATGAAGACAACGATGATGCAGCAAGTGATTCAAGTTCGGAGTTATTCGAGCTTGATCACTTGGCATTGTTTGGAAACAAGAAGAAATTTTCTCAAGAACTTCCAGTCTATGAAACTACTCATTTTGATACAAATCATGCTATTGCTAGTGGCTTGATTCAAAAATTATGATTTTTTTCCCTCTTTTGATAGTGATTTATGTTTTAATTTTTCTGCTCATGACATGTTTGGGTACCATTGACGGTGTTATATGAAAAAAAAAGGAAGTTCAAATGTTATCTATTATACCATTCAATACAATAAATACTTTCCGATACAATCTAAAATATTATTTTATATCAAATATGTCACTTTTGGACTTCGGAATTTGATGTTAATCTGTGGGATTTTGTGAAAATAGCAGGAGTGAAGAGAGACAAACACGGAAAAGGAAGTGATGGTGTTGATCTAGGTAACTAAGAGAGTGACATTTTAAAATAAAAAACACAGGAAAAAAAAAAAGATGGGAATTTGATAAAAATGAGAAGTAAAGTGAATCAGTATACAAATACAGGAAATTTCTACAGAATTGGTACAGAAATTTGAAATGGACAACACAGATTCAAAGATGGGAAAAAAATACACACAAATGCACAGGATGCTGCTCCTGTGCCAGCAGCATCCTGTACAAATTCTGTGAATAACTCTAGTAAAGTATGGTAAAGGGAAAGGCATAACTTCTTCATCTTCCATGGGAATACTTAAAATCTTTTGCTTTCTTGGAATTTTATGCTTTGAGCAAATGGGCTTCAAAGAATCAAATTTGTGTTACAAATCCCAAGGAGTCAAATAAAAGTGGTCTTTGTTTGAGTCTTCCTCTGGGTTTGTGTTTGTTGGAGATCACTTTTTTCACTCACACTCAATTTCTACACAATTGTTAAGTCATGTTTGGTACATATTATTTAACACTCATTTTCTTTAAATTTATTTTTAAATACGCATTCTTTCAATAAAATAATTTGACACGTTGACTCATAATATTTTCTTACTTTTTAACTAAACATTCTACTAAAATCACTTTTCACAAAACTCATTCTATAAAATCTACATCAAATATGCCCTAAATGTCGTGGGGAGCCTACTAAATATGTTTAAGCTCTATCAATTTATTTATGCTTAGATCAACAAGAATTGAAAGAGCATTTTGAAAATGAATTATTGTTCGAAATATTTTTTCATATAATGTAAAAGACATACATTTTCTGAATATATAGGTCTTTGATTTCAAATTCAAGTTGTTTGAAAAGGAATAGATAAAATTTATAGAAGCATCTCCCCTAGAATTAATATTTCTTATTGTTTAGTTATTGTGTTAGGTCAACACTATAATGGGCTCACCCCCACCAAATTTTGGGACCAAAATTATATTTTACATTTTGGAAATATGTAAAAAAGATTATATTGAGAAATTAAATTGTTTATAAGTATGTAGACACCAATATTTTCAAGCATCTTCGTGTTAAAGATAAATACTTCACCCCGAATATGAAATAAATATACAAAGGTATGAGTAAGGATTTGTGCCACTTGAATTTGTTTGTATGTCGTATTGATAATTTGAACTCACAACTTACTAAAATCTTATTGGTATATCTTTTTTGATAATGTTCAATCACCCGTAGACGCATACAAAATTTTCTTGGAGTAATTATTAAAAGAACTACCACAATATAATTGCCCACATATTTTGGTGACTAATTATCTCTTGAATGCTATTTAATTACAGGACCACAGTGATCAAGATTAACCTAAGGACTTTCCCTAGTAAAGGTATTCAGGAATTAAAGTAGATGGTTGGTTCCAGAAATAATGCTATGTTTAAATTTTGTCAATATTCATTTAAACATATACAATCTTTCAAAAAAGTCATTTTTCCATCTTGTGGTTGTTTGATCCCCTTAGACCAAGTGTCGATGGAATCCTCTCGTTCTAAAATCATAACGAAATATCATGAACCTAAACAGTTAGATGAATACTTGCTCATTGTCTACCTCAATGTGATGACTTACTTTAAACGAGGGGAATACTTTATATGGGGATTTAGGATGTTTCCCAAACAAGAGACTATAGCTTTCATCGGAGGTACTAAGACTTGGAAAATCTGATTCCAATAGCTGTCTCAGGGAGTTGATAACAAAATAAGTGTTTAGATGGAATGATTTGGCACTAAAAATTAAAACGAAACTAAAGAAACCTATAAGTTGATGTCACACATTTCACCTCGACTTAACATGGACTTAACATGGAATAAATTTCACATCGACTTAACATGGAGTAAGTGAATAAAAGATTTATAAGAGATTGATGACATCAAAATCAACTAATTTTATAAAAAGAAGGTATCAATAAACTCATGGTGATTCAGCCACATTTTAGGATGTTTTCGAAGGGCTTGAGATTCTATTCCCATACTTAAAATCAATCCGAGCACTCCATATATGTATATATATTGATATTTATGTGATGTAAAATAAACAAATAATATAAGTACATGAGGAGCATGCAAGTGAAGGAGTAGGTACCCCACTTAAAAAGGAATCTTTACAGTCAAACATCCTAACATGATCAAATGATTAGACACAACAAATAATGAAATAATTGTGTTGCTATAATATGTTGGCGGTGGATTCGTAACTAATCCTAAGTATAGGCATATGACTTCTTCTAATATAGTTTATTGTGTTCAACAATGGTTCTTTCTAATTTGATATTTATTAGTTTAGTTAACAATGGATTCTTGTTAGCTTCCCTATCTATGGTTGGTGAAGTTGAGAATAAACCTATTCTAGTAGGCTTTCACCATTTAAATTCTCTCCCATTATTATTGAATAAAACTATTCTCATTATTACTAAACAAGACTGAAGTTTTGCAAAACAATCAACTAGTCGATTTTTCTACAAGTGGACATGAACACGGTTCAATTCATACATATTTTGAGAAAAAACTATATTGAACTCGTTACGATACTATTTCTTTTTCGGTTCTTTCAAAAAAAATGTTTTGATTAAGTTCTTTTCAAGTTTTATAAATTAAATTTGATCCAATTTCGAATTCAAGGGTATGCTCAAGATCGGTGGCAGTTGAGTTCAATTTAGTTAGAAATCCTTAAGATTCAAACCAGGTCCAATTCACTAATTTCGAATAAACTTGTCCATGATTTTATTTTTTTCGAAAGCATAATCAAGTTCGAACTTAGCTGGATATAGAAAAATCAGTCAAAGAACCAATGGACTGGCCGATTTAAGTCGCGTTTCTACTAAATTTCAGGTTTTAATTTAAAAATTGTGGAAATTACATCTCCATCATTTAATAATCCTGTCGGAAGATGAGAAGGCGCCATCGGAATATGTCATCGAGCGGCATTGCGATGCCACTGTGCGTGACGCTAGTTGTCCGCTGCGCGATGACGCCGCAGCAGCAGCGGCGTTGTGTGAGCGATTCTGCGCGCTATGTAGCTCCAGCGACGTCGAACGACAGCTCCGAGGCTGCTGCGAGTTCGCAGCAACGTTGTCTGGCGGTACACTCGTCGCTACTGCAGAAATTTTGGGGAGGGGTTTGGGGGTTTTTTGGTCGCCGACAGTAAAGAAAATTTGGGGAGGGAGCTTGGGGTTTTTTTGGGGTGATTTCATTCTCCGCCGATCTGATTTGCTTAGTCGGAGCCGCTGTGTAGAGGCGCCGTAGTGGAGAAATCTAGTGATAGTTTTGGTGTTGATGGTGATGTTGGTGGTTGGGTGGGATTAGGTTGATGGTGTTGTAGGTGCTGTGGTGGTGGTGGTTTTACTCGATCTGATGAGTTGGTGGTCTGAATTGTCGTGGCGGTGGTGGGAATGGGAATGAGGTGTTTGTGATCAATTATTTAGTTGATTGTGATTCATAAATTCGTTAATTTGTGAACAATGAATAATATGACCTAAAAAATGTGATTGTGGCTTACAATTTATTAAGTTGTGATCGAGAAATTACTTGTGACCAATTAATTTGATAATTTGTGTCCGTTAAATAAATTGTGACTTTTAAAATTTGTGATTTTATGATCGATGAGTAAATTGTGGCTTACAAAACTTTTTATCTGTGATCGAAATAATTTGTGACCTATAATTTTTTTTTTTTATGAACCAAAAATAATTTGTGATCTATAAAATTTTTGATATATGATCGAGAAATAATTTGTGACCAATTAATTCAATAATTGTGATAAAATTGTATAAAATTGTGATATTAATATACTTAATTAATTAAATATATTTTTAATTAATTATTTCATATATAAAATGTAATTAATATATGATTTTTGAAAATTTAAACCTTATTTCTTGATCTCTTAAATAAAAAATTTTCCCCTAAAAATTTTCATCTATATTAATGGGCTCTTGCACTGCAGAAGGCCCATATTCTCGGTAAGCCTGCTCCTTTTCGTAGATGCACCTCCTCCAATGTGGGATGTAGAAAAGTGTTCAATTGCAAAAACCAATTTTTAAATGTTCACCTCAATCTTTTCCCTTTTTTATTTTATTTTCAAATTCAACGTAAATTGCATTTAATTATTAGTATAAAAAGGCTGGACACCCTTTTCTATAGGCTCAAACAATTTCAATTTTAACTAAGTAAATTATTTGGACATATTGATTTTTAGCTTTGAAGAGTTGAAACTTATTGTAGAATGATGAATCTAATTAACAAACATAGATTTATATTTACTTTGAATTAATAATATGAAAATTAAAAAATCTATTGTTGTTATAGCAGTTTATAGTTATTGTGCATTTATTTGTTTATTGCACTTAGTTCGACTTCAATTAAACCTTTTGATCCTTAATCCTCTACTGTTTTGGATCTATTTTCAATAATCGATGGAACAAACTTAAAAGCATATATTTCCTTTTTTTCTTCTTTGGAATGAGCAAAACTAATTATCTTACCTTGTTTCTTATTGATCCCCTGTTTGGGCTCCATTTTTCAAAAAAATATTTTTCTCTTTCCTCTTTTCAAACATACATTTTTAATAAAATAATATTACAGGTAAATCAAAAGTCATTCTTTATTTTTAACCATACATTCTCCAAAATATTACTATTCAAAAATACATTTTTTTTTCCCAAAATGCATTTTTAATGGAGCCCCGAACAATGTCTAAATATCATTAAAACCCTATTTGATAAAGATTAAAATCAAATTTTTAGTAGATTTTGATATAAATCAATGAAATATGTGATTAAAAAGTTGTGAAACCTATAAAATAAATTGTTAAAATTATTCCAAGAATATCAATGAAGTTATAAATAAGGGAATACCTTATTCGCCTTTATGTTCTCTAACAAATTATCGGTTGACTGCTTATTGTAAATAACAGGTGATGCCGCGAGTACATTTGTCATGTACTTTCAGAAATGCTGAACAGGAGAAATTCTCGAAACACTGCTGCTTGAAAATTAGAAAACATATATATACGTACAGTCACTGTTATTTGTACTGTGCATATAAAATCTAGCCTTAGAAGAAGAAACATTGATTATTCTTCATTTTCTTACCTCTTGGGTTTGCTACTTTTTGTTTCTGGCCTTTGTTTCATTATGATTTATGTGTAAAATTCATCAACTCAGATTACATTGAAGCCAACAATCACGAGTGTAGAAATTCGAGAATGAAAGAGCACAATCTGATGAAGAGAAAGGAGAAGAACTTTTTATTATTCAAGCTTTTCTGAAAGCTCTGCGTTACATTCGACTATTTATAAACAAAGAAAACCAGTTGGATCAACAGAATTAACAGCTAACTATCTAACTGAATTAACTCCCCAACTGACTAACTAACTAACTGAATTTTAAACTTCTTCTGGTGATTTTCGGTTTGCTGTTGCTGTTGTATTGTAAGAGCCCCCCTCAAGAGGGACATGGATGTTCAAAATGCCCATCTTGGAGATATAGGTGTGAAATATGGCTGAGCCAAGGGGTTTAGTGAAAACGTCTGCTAGTTGATGATGAGAAGGAACATGGATGATCTTGATTAAACCAGAATGTAACTTTTCTCGAACGAGATGCAGTTGATTTGAATGTGTTTAGTCTTTTCATGATGGACATGATTTGTAGCAATTGAAAGAGTTGATTTGCTATCTGTATATAATAGTGCAGGTTGAGGATGAATGATAGTCAAATCATGGAGAAGATGAAGTAACCATTGGATTTCACAGGTTGTAGATGCTAAAGCTCTATACTCAGCTTCAGCCGAAGATCTGCTAACGGTGGTTTGCTTCTTGGATTTCCAGGAGACTAAGGATTTTCCAAAAAAAATGGCAATACTAGTAACACTTCGTCTAGTGTCAAGGCAACCAGCCCAATCACTGTCATTGTAGGCTTTGAGGTGTAAATCATATTTGGAAGGAAAGAATAAACCTTGACTCGGTGTAGCTTTAATGTATCTAAGAACGCTGTGAGTATCGTTTAGATGAGATTAGGCTGGTTTGGACATGAATTGACTAAAAACTTGTACAGAGTAAGCCACGTCAGGTCTTTTAATGGCGAGATATATTAATCTACCAATGAGCCTTCTATAGACTGATGGATCATAGATGAGGTTAGCTTCTTCTGATTTGAGCTTGAGAGTAGATTCCATAGGAAATGTCACTGGTTTGCAACCAATGAAGTGGGAGTCTCCAAGGATGTCTAAGGCATATTTTCTTTGACGGAGGCTGATTCCATGCTTTGATCTAGCAACCTCCAAACCAAGAATGTATTTTAGTTCACCAAGATCTTTGATTGTAAACTGATCATCCAGGAAATGTTTAAGAACTTGAATTTTATGAAGATTGTTGCTTGCAAGAAGAATGTCATCAACATATACCAAGAGAATGATGAAAGAATCAGTGGTAGATTTCAGGAATAAAGACGAATAAGACTTGGACTGGATAAAACCATATGAGATAAGGCTAGAAGTAAGTTTAGCAAACCACTGGCGAGATGCTTGTTTGAGGCTATATAGACTTTTATTTAATTTGCAAACAATTGAGGGATCAGGACTGGGATATCCTTGGGGCAGTTCCATGTAGACTTCCTCATGTAAATCACCATGAATGAAAGCATTGTTAACATCTAACTGGTGCAAAAACCAATTGTGGGAGAATGTGTCAAAAAGTCCAGGCCCCCTTGTTGAGTATATCCTTTGGCAACCAGTCGTACCTTGTATCTTTCCACACTTCCATCTGCTTTGAATTTTACTTTGTAGGCCCATTTGCAACCAATGGTGTGTTTATCAGGTGGCAGATGAGTGAGGGTCCAAGTATTATTCTTTTCAAGAGCTTGAATTTCACAATTCATGGCAGCCTGCCAATGTGGAAATTTGATAGCTTGACCATAAAACTTTGGTTCAAAAATATTTGAAATAGAGGTAGCAAATGCCTTGTGTTTAGGGTAGAGTCTATCAGTAGAGATGAAATGAGAAAGAGAGAAAGGTTTACCTGAAGCAGATGGACTAGCCAGCATTATGGAAGACTGGATTGCAGTGGAAGAAGATGGTAAATTACAGTGATAGTCATCCAGATAGGAGGGTAGATGCTTTGCTCTACTAGATTTTCTAGGAAGGGGTTGAGGAGCAAGTAAACCATTGTCTGGTTAGGAAATAGGGAAAGCATGATCAGGCATTGGATCAATGTTAACTTAGGTCTGGCTACTGCTGGTTTCTGCTGATTAGTTTATGGCTGGTGTATGAGGATAGGAATAATCAAAGTATGGTTCAGGTATAGGAAATATGCGAGGTTCTGCTGCTAAGTGGGGTGAGGAATTTTTGTAAGGAAATGAAGATTCATGAAAGATGACATTTCTACTAAAAAAATGTTATGTGATTTTGTAGATCATATACCTTGTATCCTTTGTATCCAAGAGGATAACCAAGGAATATACACCTAGATGTACGAGGAGAGAACTCAGTTCTATGATTGTTGAGTGCACTGGTGAAACCAAGTAACCAAATGTTTTGAGGTGATCATAGTCTGGTGGTTTTTGGAAGAGCGGCTTATAAGGGGTTTTGTTGTTAAGAATTGGAGATGGTATCTGGTTAATGATGTGAACTGCTGTTAGTATGTAGTACTCCAGAAGATGAGAGAGACATTTGATTGGAAAAGAAGGGCCCTGGCTACTTGTAGGATGTATTGGTGTTTTCTTTCTACAATTTCATTTTGTTGTGGTGATTCAACATAACTCTTCTGATGAAGGATTCCATGAGAATTATAGAATTCTGACATGAGAAACTCAGCACCATTATCAGTTCTAAGGGTCTTTATTTTGGCATTAAAGTGTGTAATGACCATTTTATAGAAGTTCTTTATGTGGCTATGAGTTTCAGACTTAGATTGCATCATGAAAACCCAGGTGCATCTAGAATAATCACCAACTATAGTGAAGAAGAATATGTAACCATTAAAAGAAGGCACATGCAAAGGACCCAAATATCACAATGAACTAAATCAAAGATTTTATTTGATACTAAATTACTAATTGGAAAGGGTAGCTTCTTTTGCTTTGCTAGAGGACAAATTTCACATTTATGTAAATTGTTACAAGGAATATGAGAAGGAATGCATGGGATCTTGGACATTCTGGTGTTGGAAATGTGTCCAAGTCTGCAATGCCTAAGATTATAATTGAATTGAGCTGAGACATGTGTTGTGGGGCTATTGGTAACAGGTAGAGGTACAGTATTGTCTTGAGTAATCATGCAGTGATATAAGCCATCTTTTTCTTTAGCAAAACCAGTCGTCTTCATGCTGGCAAGATCCTGGATAAGATAATGAGAGGCAGAGAAAATTACATGAATATTAGAAAATTTAGTTACTTTAGAGACTGATATCAAGTTAAAGGAAAAATAAGTCACACACAGGACATTTTCAAGAAGAAGACTATCGGAAATTTTAACTTTTCCAATATGGCTGACTGGGACAGAAGAACCATTTGGTAAGTGAACTTTGGTGGTTGTGGCTGAGTCAATAGGAGTAAAGAATGTAGGTGAACATACCATATGATTTGTTGCACCTGTGTCAATTATCCAAGTAATGGTTTTTGGCTTGGAATAAGCTGTATTATAGAAAGAAATACCCGTGGTGATGGTGGGTGCTGTTTGAGGTGCTGTATTGGGTGATTAAGAGGATATTTGGTGAGTCTTAGCAAATGCCAAGAATTGTTGAAAGAGATCTTGATTGAATGAAATGTTTGGTCCTTCATCTCTTGCAGGTTGGTCCGGGCTTACAGCATGAGCAGCAGGGGTATCAGCCAAGGTTCTTGGACCTCTAGGTCCTTTCCAGCTAGGAGGATATCCTATTAGTTGAAAGCATGTATCAGTAGTGTGATTGGGGGTATCCACAATGGGTATATTTTGGCTTCTTCTTGTCCTTCCAAGGGGGAGGTTTATATGAGGTTACCTTGCTGTCATGGCAACTAATTTTGGTGGTGAGTAATTCTGCAAGTCCCTTTGACTCTCTCCTTGAAGCATAAGGGCATAAACTTGAGCCAATGGTGGAAGTGGAGAAGCCAACAACGGTTGGCTTCTAAATGCAGAATAGGATTCATTCAATCCAATGAGAAACTTCATGACAACATCTGATTGCTGAGTGTTTGATATATTTTTCAATATATCACAGGTGCAACTGGAGAGCTTCCCACAACTGTACTTAGGCAGGGGTCTGTAGATGATATATTCTTCCCAGATAGCTTTGAATGAGTTGTAATACAAAGTAAGACTTTGTGACCCTTGAGAAATGGAACTGAGGCATTTCTCCAAATGATACACTCTAGGTCCGTCACTTCGAATGTACCTGATTTTGAGTTCATTTCATACTTCATATGCAGATGAAATGTATAACAGACTTTTGCGAATATCTTTGCCGATTGAATTCAATATCCGGGATAGAACCAGATCATTTGCATGAACCCAACAATAGTATGTAGCACCAGATGATGGGCTTGGAGATTCCAAAGATCCATCAATGAAACCTAATTTATTTTTCACACTCAATGCCATGGAAATTGAGCGGCTCCAAGAGGTGTAATTGTCTCCATTGAAGATTTCAGAAACAATCAGTGCACCAGAATTGTCACTAGGATATAGATAATAATGGCTGGTTGGATCATCAACAGGATTGAAAAGAGAATTA
This sequence comes from Fraxinus platypoda, assembly GCA_903798405.1. Taxonomy (NCBI): domain Eukaryota; kingdom Viridiplantae; phylum Streptophyta; class Magnoliopsida; order Lamiales; family Oleaceae; genus Fraxinus; species Fraxinus platypoda. The sequence goes on from CAIGRT010209539.1 coordinate 12,977, forward strand.
ATCTGGCTTGACATAGTTCGAGCCAAGTGTTGATGAATGAATGGACGAATTTGTTAAAAGCTCTAATACCATGTAAAATTCATCAACTCAGATTACATTGAAGCCTGCAATCACGAGTGCGGAAATTTGAGAATGAAAGAGCATAATCTGATGAAGAGAAATGAGAAGAATTTTTTATTATTCAAGCTTTTCTGAAACTCTGCGTTACATTCGACTATTTATAGACAAAGAAAACTAGCTGGATCAACAGAATTAACAGCTAACTATCTAACTGAACTAACACTCCAACTGACTAACTAACTGGATTTAAAACTTCTTCTGGTGGTTTTCGGTTTGCTGTTGCTGTTGTATTGTAAGATTATGCTTCTAAGAAATCTACTATAGCCTACAAGTTGACTGAGAAAGTGTACCCGTTGGGTTTTGATACCAAATAAACCCCGGACGATGATGTTAAAAGGGTCGAATTATATTTCACAGACCATGGATGATGGGTGAATTGATTATCAACAACCAAGTCCAAAAGTTTGACCTGAAAATAACGTGGACCGTTAGAAGTAGCTTAAGGAATTAATATTGCTCACAATCCATATATTTACCTATTGAATGACTCTTGATTCTTGACCCATTTAGTCCTTCCTAGGTCCAATTAGAATCTAACCTATCTATATATTGTTGCTGCTTCATTCAGCCGGGTGAGTGATTTTTGAATTAAGGGAAAAAAGTGACTTGTGCTTTGTGCCTTTGAGAAATGCTGGTAGCCATCTTGATTTCTTCTTCAATTTCATGCCTTCTTTCATTGTTTTCTCTTGCCTTTGTGGATGTAAATCAACACTATTTTCTTGTCCTTTGTAGGTGAGATTGAGAAGCAATGGTAGTGAATATATTGATTGTGAATTGAGTCGGTTTAGATTGGTTTTTGGTAGGAGAGGTAACGTGAAACTGAGCCCAGAAATCACCGAATTGAAGATCTTGGAACGAGCTTCCGCAACAGTACATGATCTTTTGTTGAAATGCAAGATTTTCATCAAATATCTAATATATGCACAATTTTATACCAGGGTCACTGCAAAACTCGAATTCTTCACCTTTCTTGGCTATACTACTATGTTGAACTATATCAATTAAAAGCTTGAATGGTGAGGGAGTCCATAAATTTATTTATTTAAGAAGGTAAGGACGTGGTAATTCCAAAACATATTCAACTAGATCAATCTCAGGGGTTAGCTCTATCTTCCAAACCATGGTTAAGAAATTGCCACGAAGGATATGTCCGAAATGCCACATCAGCTGAGAATCTCTGATTTTTCAACTATGACTTGGAATTATGATACAATCTACTGTTAGTTGCTGCATATAGCAGAATAGAAAGAGGGAAGTAAAAAAGTGAACAAATGGCCTAAGCTTCAATGGTAATGTTGGCATTAACCACTGCCAGCCAGAAGAGGCTGCAGCCACCAATTTGTGAGGCATTTTTCAAGCCATTGCCAGTGACGATCAAAGGCATCATTCATGAACTCATCAAAATCGATTGCACGGTTTTGTTTTTAGACAAAATATAGTTCCAAAATCTTATACTTAAAATCAAACAAAGAGAAGGGACCCAAAATGTATAAAAGAAAGCTTGATGGAGGAATGCATCATAATTTTTGAGCATTACATGAAGTGGTAAAATAGAGCTAGCTAGAATCCTACAACCAGAAGAAGCCTAGTAGCATAATTACTGTCTAAAAGCCAATAGCTTCTAACAATTGTTATGGTTTTGTTCTTCTTCTTCTTGCCTTGATATAGAAATAAGCCCCTAAAAAAACCCCACCCCCACCAAGACAACCTTAAATCCTGTATGCAACACCTTGGCCATGGATGAACCTTGCATTGTCCTCTGTGTAGACATGGGTCTCATTCTTCAACCTGAAAAGGCAAAAAAGTGTTTGGAGTTACAAGAAAGCTAAAGAGTGTGCGGAATTGTAGTAAGGTCATGTTTGGTACGTAGTATTGAACACGACTCGTCACAAGAAAAATCCTCTTATACCTAGTCCGTCGATGAGTTGAAATCACCAACTTAAGAGTTCATTACACAAGGTTAAACTAGTAAACTTAAATCAGTTCCATCACAAGGAATAATTTGATGTCATACGTTTTGGTAATGGTCTTGTTCAGAATGGTGGAGGAGACAAATGATGCTCCATTCAAGTACAGCAATTCTCCATCAATTCTTTCCGAAATTTTCTTATCCAATTTTGCAGCTTCAATGCAGAGAGGTTGATCAGAAGCCTGAAGTAGCCAAAAACATGTTAATTCCTTCATTTGTTTCAATTAAATCTAAATGCATTTATATTTATATATGTACTTACAATAACCCATCCCCATATATCAGCAAATGATGGCACATGAGCTGTGTATGCAAGAACATCTGCATTATACATATAAATATATAATCAGCATTAAGAATGTTACATAAAGGGTGTTTCCTATTTCTTGTTTTAAGAAGAAATTCTCAGAGAAATACTTACATTTGAAAACTTGTTTAATTGTGTTGTATATTGATGAGAAGACCTCCTTGTGAGTAAACACCCCTGCTGGTCCAGCCTACACAATCAGACACACCAGTCAGACTTTTTGCAATGTTTCTGGTGAAATTCTTGTATATTGTCTAGTCGAGTATACCAAACATGCCTTTACTGTGAAAAAAGATGTGATGGAAAGTCCAAAAAAACTTAAGAATTATCTACCTGAGTAACAAAGATGCCATTGTCAGTGAGTTTGGGCTTTAGAATATTTTCATAGAAAGACTTTGTGTATAGTTGATAGCATGGCCCTCCTTCAACAGGATCTGCTAAATCTCCCACTATTATATCAAACTTTTCATCCCTCTCCTCCAATTCAGCTCTTCACCAACAGTTAATACTCAATTAGCAAGACGGTCTAATCCACAATATCAAACATGCGATTATTGCGTCGAACATTTAACTCAAAAATATCCTTACTTGGCGTCGTTGATCACTAAATTAAGTTTGATATTCCGAAAAGCCTCATGATTTGCTGTAAGATGCTTTCTACAAAAATCAACTACGTCCTGCGTCAAGTAATATAAAAAATTAAATATATTCAAACTTGTCGAATACTGTGTATCAAAGGTACTCTAAATATTTTCGAAATCCACCCTGTCCCCACCTATAAACTCCAATTCAGAAAGAAAAAAATTGAAAATTCCAAATAAGCAGATTAATATATAAATATATACCTTATCAATATCACACATGACCACTTTGACAATGGATTTGTGTCTGAGTGCTTCTCTTGCTGCAGAGCCCTCACCCCCTCCCATTATAAAAACAGTTTTGGGGCTGCATATTCACCAACATACATGGACTATCAAATTAGACTATGCTCTTAAATATATCATAAAATATATCAATTATTATTTGCACCATGTAATTATTTTATAAGAGCGTTTACGAGAAGAAACCCCGACAAGTTGACTCCAAAGAATTGAGTTTTTCTTTTGTCAAAAAGGGTAATTTGACATGATCAAGATAGGACAGGATCATAAAAAATTATCGAAAAATTGGATTCAATTTTAATTAAAGGCTTGTTCGGTAGAGATTAAAATTGAAAAAATAACCGTTATTGTTGACTTTTATTTGATGAGTGGACTCAATAACGACTATATTTTCAATTTTAATTGGATTTAAGCCCTATCAAACATGCTCTAAATAATCCACGTTATTTCATTTTATCATCGGTCAAATTCTACGGGATCAAAACAATGTGAATTAAGTAATAGTGACAACATACTTACTTAGAGTGACATAAGAGAGCAGGATGAATCAAATATTCATGATAAATAAATTCGTCAACTTCTGCACTTTGCATCTTCCCATCAATCACCAACACCTGCATGAACGCATGCAATTAATGACAACATTAACTTAAAACAAAAACCATATTAATATACTTTTCTTAATCGAATAAATAACAGTATTTTTCTTACAACTATCGAATTAAGTTTCGACCTTAGTTTCTCTGAATTTACCTTGCCAAATCGTTTTGTGTCCAGAAGGGCTATGTCCTGGTACTCACTAGTTCCTCTGTGCAGAACTCTGAGAAAGAGAAAGGAGATGATTATTTCGGCCGAACATATTTTCTGTAGTGCCCAGAAAAGCCGAAAAGAGTATAGCGGCTTTTAAGCATGGCCAACACACTATTGTTTATCTTGTGTTCTTACTAATATTCAAAAAAGACTACAAAAGAACGTTTGTTTGATTGTGGAGTGATACAGTACATGCACGTGCATAAAGAGTGATCAGATACACAGCAGATGATGATGATGAAGCCAAAGAATACCTGTTCAAAGCAAAAGACCATTTGAGATCAGCATCGAGTTCTTCTTCAAACCAAGAATCCTCTTTCTGATCATCATTATTTTCCTTCTGATTTATGGGTTCACAATGCACTTTAGAGAACCCATTGCCATTTTGAAACAACACTTTGTCTAATTCACCCATTATTTGTATATGAGATTGAAGCAAAGATCAAGAAATTCTAGAGAGAGAGAGAGAGAGAGAGAGAGTGTGTGTGTATGTGTGTGTGTGTGTGTAAGAAGGATTGAACGAGGTAAATGTAACTCCCCTTTATAGCTGTTTACAACTCCTTACCCAACTGTCTTTTTGTCATTACTGGCTTAATTTTTTATTTATTTCAGAACCTCAACTCAACTCAACTCAACTCAACTCAACTCAAACACGTCATTGGGGTTCACTAATGAGTAAAATTAATATCGCTCGACACGCTTGTGAGTTAGGGGGTACAATCAAACTTTGTACAAATCGAATACTTTCTTTTTCATTTTTGAATGATTCATACTTAATTTGAGACAATGCAGATTACATTTAAAAAAACATTTCTTAATTAATATTTTGCTAATCATTTTCATCCATTTGATTTTGAAGAGTCATTTTATTAATATTTCGTTCATCACAAGAAAATGCATATTTACGTTTAAAAATCTTATAATGTATTTGATACAAACAATCAATTCAAGTAATCGAAAGGAAAAACATATAACTAATATTTAATAATAATTATCAATCAAATAAAAATAATTCGTTAAATATAAGTCAAATTGGATATAACGANTATAATGTATTTGATACAAACAATCAATTCAAGTAATCAAAAGAAAAAACATATAACTAATATTCAATACTAATAATTAATCAAATAAACATGATTCGTTAAATATAAGTCAAATTGAATATAATAAGTTCAGACACATTCTATATACACAGTTTGATTGGAGAAAATGCAAATTTAGGTTTTAATTACTTGAAAATTTGATTGGAAAGTGAATATTTGTAGTAAATGTGATAATTTGTAGATGAATTATATACAAATTTTAAAAAATTAGAAGGGTTGAGATTTTATTAAAAGGCGAGAGAAAAAGAGTAAGAGAGAGAGAGAGAGAGAAAAAAGAAAAAAGTTCAAATTTAATGTGGTTTTACCTCTGTTTGGTGGAGATTAAAATCAATTTTTTAGTAAATTTTGATGGATTCCATGAAATATACTATTGAAATTAATTTTTAACTTTGATTTAGATTAAAATTTAGATTTCAATTGATACCAAACATGATTTTATAAATTAAAAAAAAATTCAAAAGTTGGGGGGGTCACGTGACCCCCCAAGACCCCCGGTTTGGTACGATGAACATGAACATAATCAAAGAAAGGAGTAGTGTAATTCATTTAAAACTCTGGACGATCATTGGCGTATTTCGTAGTGGGTTCACTATCATATTATCTAATAACTTTACTTCATTTTTAGATATTGAACAATGTGAAAAATAATCTCATTGCTATGAAGACTATTGATCATCGAGACTCTAGATGAATAGCATTATTCTTGAAAAAGAAATACTCTATAGAATAATGTTAATTATATTTTAAAAATGATCATCAATCTACGAGTCAGTTTATGTGCTATATAAAAAAGACCAATTAAATGTATGGATATGAAATTTACTTTATTGATCTTATACAACGTCACTTTGGGAGTATTGAAACTTACTGCTCACCGTTACTATTAATTGACACGTATATTAAATATCTGAAACGCACTACTCAGAAATAAATAATAATACACATGCCAATTATTTTGAACAAATAATTATCTCATCAATTAACCAGATAAGCAAATTGACCAAAAAAAAAAACATTTTATTCTTATTTTGTTCGTATAAATATCAATTATAATACTATAGAATCGTGTATCCAAGAATTAAGATTAGAGAATAGGGTTTGACTCTTGATTATTATGTACCAAGTGTGCACAATGTTTAGGATCGAGCATGCACGCGCAGAAGACATTGATTATAATTAATTATTGATTAGAAGAGGAAATTAAGAATAAATTAGAGGGCGTGATTTATGTAGGGCCCACGTTTGAAACCCACGCTTGTGACATACAATTACACGTGTAAGATGACGATAGGGTGAAAGGACATTTGTGGGGTCATATGTAAGTCCACTAGGATAACATCTGTCCTGTAATTTACTTAGGATCCAATTGATTGCAAATGTGAAATTTGGGTGGAAAGAAAATGAATTACAGGGAATTGAATTGCCTAGAATTTGTTTTACTGAGAATTGTAATTAATTGTGTTTGATTGGTATAATTTTTCACCTGAAAAATGTTGAAAGTTTGGATCTTTTGG
>CAIGRT010209570.1:0-18901 GCA_903798405.1 Fraxinus platypoda
TTCTTTTCTGTAACTGCATAAATTTTTCTATTTTTGTTTGCACGCTTTAAAAATTTCAATTATGAATTTCGAAGATTGTTTATAGTTTATTACTTGCTTATTTTGCATTTTAATGGTTTTATGACATTTATTTGGTTCACACCTTGAGGGTCTACGTCTCGAAATCATGAAGAAAAACCCCTCAATGCCGGATTACTCGTTTTTAAACATTCCCGAGAACATGCTTGGATATTATTTTAAAACCCAAAGTTTTACTAAAATAGAAACCTGAACCATATTGCTTTGGAATGTGAACCTAATCAATTTGCTGCTCTTTCAGTTGGTCAAAAATCTGGAATTAGCATATGATCGAGTTTTGCAGTATCCTAATCGTGTTGGGAACTTGTATTTCAATTTCTTCTTTGTTCTTCGAGCTGTGACAAAAGTAAGCCCTCCAAGTATTTTGTTCTTGAATCTTTTATTTACTAGCTTCTTGATATCATATTCAGGCAACTAATTACTTGGAGCAGGCCAAGTATGACACTGGTTACCCTCAGGAGGACTTGAAAGCACAATCTTTAATGCGTCAGTTACTGTAAAATCAAAACTGCAGGCTGCATGTTCACTTCCATTTGATGAAGCTAAATTTTGGAAAGGACAAAGCGGGCCTGAATACTGAAGCAAGAGATCCAAAAGCATTTCCGAAACATCAGCTCCGCAGATTATTGTTTTAAAAGGCTCGAATTGATTTCCTAATGGGATCTGGATTCTAAATAATCTCTTGCTTGGGCAACATCAACGCAATCTTTAATCAGAGATGTTTTGTGCTTTGAACTTTAGGGGAATGAAATTGATGAAGTTGCAATACATTCCAATTCTTCTATTTTATTAGTTTTTCAATTTTGGGGTCTAAGTTTTGATCACTATTCTGGTAAACTGCAGCACTATCATGGATTGTGTTGGATGTGAGAAGTGTCGTCTATGGGGAAAACTTCAGGTTCTTGGTCTTGGGATTGCATTGAAGATTCTTTTCTCTGTTGATATTCAAAATTTTCCAAATCAGCCTGTAAGTTCCATATGTCGTGGATTAATGTTCCACTACTTAGGCACTGGTAAAACTCTTCTTTCTTTCTCTTATCTCTCAGCTGCAATTGCAAAGAAACGAAGTAATTGCTCTGGTGAACCTGCTTAATCAACTATCAGAATCTGTCAAATTCGTCCAAGAAATTGTCCCTTCGGTCGAGAAGACAATGGAGAAATTCGCTTCAGAGCCTCCTGGACAAGAAATTAGCTTATGGCAAAAAGTACACTATGCAGTTGGAGGGCTTCGGTAAATAACTAGTCTCTGCTGCGTGTAAGCCATGCTTTGTTGACATTACTTTGTGTATGGTTGTGAAATGTATACTTCAGTAATCTTTTCTTTCTTTCAGGTCAGTTAAACTCCATTATAGCCGAAATCTTTAGATGTATTTGTATCAATTTCGAAGTCAGATGTAGAGCAAGTATACCAACTGACCAGGTTTCTGGAGAAAACCACATAATTGGAAGCCATACAAAATCATACTCGTATAGGAAACATAACTTCTGAAATTAGTAACATTATTTTTCGAACTTTTTTTTTTTTTTCCGGAAATCCAAAAGTTATCTTCTATTGTATTTCGACTGTGCTTACCTGTGTGAAATGGTTACTGGTTTGCTCTCTAATGTTTTTCAGCTACCCCTATTTTAAGAATGCCTCATTTTTGTAAGCATTGGTGGATTGAATGTGGTAAATCTTCTTACTTTAAAAGAAAGTTTGGTACTTATTTGGAAGAAATTCTTGCCGTACTAACAAACTAACATATGTACTGAATGTATATTATTTATAAGTAAACATTTTAAGTTTAGCCAAACATTCTCTATCTTGATTCTCTTATGTTGAGTAGTACGAGAATCAAACATTAATACCATTTTCTTGTCAGGGTGTGAGTATGTACACCAAATGTAACATTTACTTCAAAGAAATACAAGGCCACAAAGAGATGATAGCATCATCAGAAAGAATAAACGTAAATATGTTTGTCAAATACAAGAACCCGTCTCCCAATTTGCACTATTTGTTCAATAAATACAAGAAACCAGAGAAATCATGGCTCATCGTGTTGTTCCAATGTTCCATCCTCTTTCTTTTTCTCTGGCGCTTTGCTTTTGCTGAGTATCCTTTGTTACTGCTCTTCTAGCATTGCCTGACAATGCTCTATACCCCATTTTCCCTCGGCTTCCAATGGAAACTCTGACCTTCTCCATTCCGACATTTACTCCAATTCTTCGCACGTGTGGCTGCATTGGAGACTTTATTTGGATTTTCTTGTGAAGGCTTCGTCTCAATATGCTACTCAGCTTCTTACTTCCAATTCTAGTATCTTTAGGACTCTCGCTAGGCGCCTGTTTAGGCAAACAAGTAACTTCAACTTCCTTGACCTCTTCTCTCGTATCTGCTGGGATTGGTGTCAAGGGGAGGAATGGAAGAGGCTTGGCTATACCAGGTAAACTGGGTAATGGAATTAAAGAGTTGCGTCGTTGGGTTGGTACAGCAGAAATCATCTGTGCAGTTGTACAAAGAGAAGCTCTGCCTGTACGCTTTGGCAACGGTAACCGTTCAGCCATCTCAGGATTATTTTCTTTCTCTGATGAATCACTGAGCTTAGCAAGTCCGTCTGTAAGATTGGAGCGCATTGAAAATTTGTTGTTCTCAGCAAATGGACGAGGGACACTCACTTGATCTTTATGAACACAAATCACTTTAGTTGCAAATGGTGCTCTCACAGGCTCATGATAATCCTCTTCTTGCCGTTGTCTCATTTCTTGATGTTGCTGTTCGGCTATTCTAGAGTCCACATGCTGCTGTGCTAGCTTTCTCTCTACCACAATTTGTGTTTCCAATTCTTTGATCTGAAAATTGTTCAGTGGCATAATTGTAATGTTTATCAGCAATAAACTGAAAAAGAAACTGAACTTTTACGTACCTTGTCTTGCAAGTTTCTATTTTTCGTGTCTTTCTCCTTTATCTTTACCTCAAGACCATGGTTAATATCCTCAATCTTCTTAACTTGAAAATCCTTACTCTTCAAATCTTGTTTAAGTTTTTCAACCTTCAAACATGAAGTTAGTGTTTAAGAAAATAAGTTTGCCTCGTATAAAGGTACAAACTCTAGCTTAGAAGTGTTCATACGTATTAGACCCTCTACTCTTACCATCTGTTTGTATTTGAAGAGCTCAGTGCTGTCCATTTGCTTCTTTGCAGGACCTAACTCTATTCCTCTAACTCTACTTGCAAAATTTAACGAGCAAAGAGTCTCAGTCACATCATTCTCATTAGGACTGATCTGCACAAACATCAACGTCTTTGAATCTCCTCCTGGAGATAGGAATTGAGAAGTTTAGTTTCCATTTCAGGCTATGTATTTGCTAGAGAGTCTTGAAGCAAGTGAGTGAGTTTGGAGTTCCTACATTGTAATGGTGAAAGAATATTTAGATATATACATATAGAAGCTAGAATCTTAATATGCGTTCTTATACCACCAAATCTAAAAATATAAGATATCAGAGAGATGGCATATTAATTTCATTGAATTTAGTCGTCAACCTGCTCCTCACGCATGTCAGATTCATTATATATATCAATGATCAGACACGTGCACAATTTTTATAAAGTTATTAGAAAATAAACACATTTTTGTATATATCTGTGAATATTCTCTATACCTGAAAGGAACGTGTGGGCTCTTAGTAGCAAGTGCAGATATCACGTCTCCAAGTGCAGATAGTGATCTATTGATATTCTGGGTTTCTTTTAGCCTTTCACCCTGTACTTCGGTCTTAGCTATTCTCTCACTTCCTGCTAGGTCAACCAGCCATAGTTTGCTTCTTGTGCATTCTCCATTAATTAGATTCTCTCCCTTCACCATTACACAGTGCATGCTGCATTTGAAAAACACGAAGTGCTCAGCATTAACCTGCCTTTTGTCGAAAGCCAACTATCAACGAAATGGAATGAGGTGCAAAAGAAATCAAACCAATGCGATCTGCTACTGTGCTCATTGGCATTTGTTGATCCAACTGCCCTTCCATTACTACCAGTCTGAAGGACTTCCCATACTTCATTCACATTGGTCACACGAGCTTCAACAATTCCAGGAACGTGATGTCCACCTTCAACTACCTGTTTTATCTCAAGCCTGCCAATAGTCGAATTGTAGTAGATCAAACTACAGAAGAATTCAGTTAAAGTGCGGTTTAATTAGTATAACTTAAAATTGTAACTCCCGAAAAACTCTTCTAAGCATTGGGCAGGGGTAGCGGACTAGGAACACCAACAAAATCTACTCGTCTACATATTCACCAGATGAACATGGTAAATACTATTGTTTTCTCTCGACCCGGTGAAATTTAGCAGTTTTGCATTGTGTTGAGTGAATACATAAAATGAGAAGAATTTTGAAAATTGTCATCAACACATAAATGACTACTAAATCAATGCTTCAATTATTCAGTAATAAAAGTCCTATTTTCTATATAAAAATCCTAATGAAAATAACTTTTCTAACTTGAAGATAAATAATACCAAGAAAAATGGAATTGTGTCTTTGAAGTTTAATGTCTAATATAAGTACTTGTCTTTTGAATAGTAATCTACATATGTGCCTCCAAACAAGAGAGATGGAAGAGAAGAAATCTACCCAGCTATATTGTTTAAGCAACGAACGAACTTTTTTAAAGAAAAGCAAATCAATGCATTTTATAGTACCAAAAATAGATAGATAAAGGTGGATGGACATAGGCATTGGCATTATATCAATCAGCATACCTCTTCGAAGTAACTCCAGGCTGGGACCCTGAAACTAGTAAATCTCGTATCTGCTCATTATAAACCTCCAAGACACTCACAGATATTTCATATCGAAATGTTTTCTTTCGCTCCTCAACGATGTGAAATAGCTCCTCAAGGGTTCTATAGTTAACCCCACGGTTATCATGTGTTCCCTCCATTGTAAAAGTTTTCCCCGTTCCGGTCTGACCATAAGCAAATATGCAAACATTGTATCCATCTAAAACTGAAGTTGCAAATGGGGCTGTATCCTCAAAAACATCGGCTACTCGTACAAGTAAAAATGAAAGGAAAGTACAAGTTAGAGAATGATAAGGAATATTATAAATAAACAAACACGCGTTCCTTTGCAATTACCCTGGTCTGCTTGAGGGCTGAAGACAGCGTCAAACTTAAAGATTTTCTTGGATATTCCATTTGATTTAACAGCGAGTTCCCCATCATTTTCCGATGAAAAGTCAATTGCCATTGAAGCTTCTGCAGCAATCTCCTCAGGGTTTAGAGGCCGACACCTACAGAATACTCTAATATTTCCTGAAAAAGTCAACATTGTCAAATGTGAGCATTTGTCGAATTTCATGCCCGACTTGATATCAGATGGTCAAAAATATAATCTCCTTACCTTTCAATTCGAGAACCTTATTATAGAGTTCTTTCCTCTCCTTGACCCCTTCGAGGAATTTAATTTTAACATCATCATATAATTGTGTGTGCTCATTTACTGTCAACAAATGTACAAATATAAATTAGAAACAAGTCAACTAATATTTATATTGATAACCAACTCGAAGATATACAAAAGATTACTTTTGGACTGAATGATTGAGCTAACACCATCCATATCTGCCAGGCATTGCTTAAAAGATGTAGCATCTTCTAAAAGCGCAATATGATCCATCTTCAGAAGCTGTAATAAAAGAATTTTCATAAATAAAAGTAAAAACCTGTTTGTTTGACTCGAAATGCGTCACAAACACTATATACTACACCTTGAGTTTTCTTGTCAAGTCCCTCAGTGATGAAAACCATTTGCTCTTTTCTTTCACTTGGCCCTCAATAGCAAAGGCTGGAGAATTGAAAATCAGCACAGAAACTAATCACACAGACTATAATTTTATTAGAAATGATCTCCTCACCCAGAGATCCAACATGCATTGATTTGCGCATAAGCTCATTCCGAAGATCGTTCAAAGACTTCAAAGCTTCTTGGCATTCTCTGCTTTTGAGCTCATTCTCTCTCTTAACCTCGTCTAAAACCATTTTTGTTTCTACAAGTTCCTTCTTCTGGGATTCATGCTCCATTTGAAGCCTATGAAATTCTCCATCCATGGAACCATAACCAATATCCTAGACACGTGTAATTCAGAAAAAGTAAAAAATGAGAGTAAATAGAGCCTTAACTCGTATTTTAATAGGTTTCAAAAAGTATAATTTACTTGTGGTGACTTGCATTGTGGCATGGACGCCAATCCCATTCCTTTGAGTAATTCAACCCCTCCAGCCTCTGAGATTATAAATATATGCATTCATCAGCATTTCATAAAGCTTTTAAGCAGTTGAATTGCAAGATAACACTTAATTATCAGTTTACCTGCAGAAGCAAATTTCCTAATGGAAATACCACAAACTATTGGGCTTCCAATTACTCCTTCAAAGCTAATAAACAATCCTTTGTCTCCGTTAATGCAAGTTTTAAGATCAGATATCACCAGCGGTGTATTTGAGCCAACACGAGCATAAATATCTAAGCACGATACAACCTGCAAATTTTCAACTAGTTCAATACATTGATCATTTTATGCACCAAAATAAATTATGAATTTGTCTGTTACCCAATGAATCCATACCTTTTGGTCCTGTAAGAAAACATCAAAAACTCTCATTCCGGGAGGACCATCACTAAACACAATCTCGGCGAAGTACAGATCAACCATGTAAGTTCCAGATTCTAGAACCTCAAAATGATATGAAAAATTCCCAAAACGTGCAGTATGGTAAAGACTAAGGCCTTCTCCATCCCCAGTTATGGGATCATTAGTCCTCAAAATATCACCTCCGTTGAAACAAGAATCTTCAGAAAACTGTACTGCACCTTGGAACACAATACTATCGGTTGATCCAACATTGACGCTCATAACATGAGTGCAGTGTTTGATCGAATTCTGTTCCACAAATGGTGATGTAACAAGCTCGAATGGAGAGTCCGTACAAGTATCTTCTTCATTTACAGCTGGGTTCTCAAGGGATTCTTTCATTTCAGACCCCTTGATTCCATTTTCTAAAGAGACATCAATTCTATCACCACCCTTCAAAAATTCAGGTGAAAGTTCATATCTTGGACTAGGAACATCAGGTGAACGCATACATATTTCCAAATCTGGTGATGCCAATGAAAACCCAACAGACCTGCCTGAAATAATCAAGAAAAGTTATAAATTAAGTAAATTATTCGATCAAATCATAAATCTTATTAAAGAAAATTGGGACTTTCTTGAACTTCTAACAGAAGAACATCAAAATAAGCAATCCCATATGTTCATGAAGATTAGAACTTACAACTATCCATTTTCAGGATTCATAATTTGGAACTACATACCATGAATCTCAGTTGGACCGGGGTCAACTGAATTCTCCATGATTGAACCTACTGAGCTACACAACGTGGGTAAAATGCCTGCCAATTAAAAGAAAAATCAAGAAAATAAAGAACTCATATACAAATCTATACAAAAAAAAAAACGTACTAATAAACAAAATCTTATAAATCTAAAATACATTTTCTTACACTTAGTGTGAGTTTGAGAGTTAGTATGGGTAAGATCTTGCCGTTGTAGGAAAGAAACGTCGGTTATAAGAAGTGGGTCATGCCATTCAAAATCTTCCATTGATAAAGAAACAGTTTTTTTTTTTTTCTTTTAATTTTCTTTTTGAAGATTTGAAATGAAATAAAAAGAGTGGCAGTAATAAGTAATCAAAGGTGAAAAGGGAATTCAACGCTTTTGTTGAATCATTAATGTTATAGAGAGAGTATCAAAAGGAGAAAGCCGTTAAATTCGTTTTGTTGAAGAAGACGCTGTTTTTGAAATTTGAATTATCCGAACCGGGCAAAATTCTCTCTTGAGGGCAGTCCGCATGAACAAGAAACAAAATTTATAGCCTGTTTGACTTTGATATTTTAAGAAATGACTGTGTGAAAAGTGATTTTTGATGTCATACGGGTAGATCTATCCTTCGTACCTTTTAATTCGTGACCTCAGTTTAGTTTTAATGAAAATTTGACTTGACATCTGATGATCACAAAAAAATGTGCCAACAAATATCGGACACACTCGCGTCTTGACAATCTAATTCCGATACATGTTGACAGATTACTAGTCGAAAATGTTGAGTTTGAACATGAGAGAAGCTTTTGACACAAGACAAATATGTTCGGGATCTGGTAAATAAAAGAATAACAAAATCCGATAATGAACGATTAACAAATAAATAAAATAAACACCGAAATTGCACAATGTTCTTTTTCAAAATTCCAACATCAAAGAGAGAGTGTGTGTGTGTTTGTGTTATCGATTTCCCATCTTTCCAACCCTTGTTATGACACTAAGAGGGTTTATTTATAGTATTATATATACAATAATAAACATTGGATGAGAAGACACATGACATCATCTCCTCGACCGAAACATCACCTCATAGGCATCATTTTTGATTGTTTTAGCTTGTGGCGTATTAAATGCTTCTGAAGAAGGCTGCCAACCCATGCCCCGTGTTGACATTATTAACCATTTCTACTCATTGCAACTGTCCAATCAATCATTCCAGGAGAACTTTAAGATCTTCAATCGTAGGTCATCATTTATCATAGTTGAACTTTGAATTCTGCTTTATTGAGCCTCGGTTTGAGGTATATGCTTCAGAGCTTTAGTTGGACAAGTAGTGCTTCAGCGTCGTAACTTTATTAAATTGTTTAGTGCTTCCGCTTTCTCTTGAGCCTCGGCATTGAGGTGCTTCGGTAATGTTGAGCCTCGGAGATACATTAGGCTATGGGCAATGGCGCCTTGGAATTTCTAGGCTTCGACCGATGCACCTCTGCAAATGCGCTTCATCCATTTCTTTACTTTTGGGCCATTGGGCTGTGGCCAATTGAGCTTATACCAATTTGGGCGCAACAACCTTTATTATTCGTGTGCGGCCTCGTGTAAATTATATGTAACGTTATTAGTTTGATTAGTTTTTATTTGTTGAATGTTGCATTTGGTTAAACTCGTTTGATGTGTCATTTCATATGTAACGTTTGAAATGCTAAGATTGTATAGTCTTTTATTCACGTACTTGACTTTGAGTAATAGTGACCTTAATTATCTGTATAAGACGTCGATTATCGTGTCGGTGGATATAAGGATTTTCATTGAGATTTTTGCATTTTTCATTTTATTAATTGATACTGTTAAATTGAGTTATTAAATTTTGATTTTTGAATGCAAATGTGAATTCTTGAGTAATAGTGACCTTAATTATTCGTGCGTGACCTCAATTCTGAAGTCGTGAAGGGAAAAATAGGGCTTTCTATTGAGATTTTTGTGTTTTAATAGTTTTAATAGAGTTATTTTCAGAGTCGATTGGTGAGAAAGAAAATAACTTGTGAGATTCATGACACAAAATACTTTCATTTAATTTCCTATTTTTCTTGATTTTTAAAATAAAAATAACTAAAACCCTGAATAATCAAAAACAATTATACAACTGCAGTATTTTCACCACAAGAAACTTGAAGATTCATTTTTTTGGGGAAAAAATCTTTGCTGTAAATATATTTCCTCTTTTCTTGAACTGAATACAATTGATCCTACAGAGGCACAATGGAAGTTGAACTATTACATGTGGGATGGATTGATCACCATTGAATTTTGTGAAATAGATGAACGTTTTAACCTGTTGCTCTTTACAAAAAGGCGCTCAAGTTTAACATATATGAGTATTTACAGTCAAACTGCATACAGTCGAGGGCCAGAATGTCTGCATCTTTAATCGGAAGCATAAAACTAGGATGAGGACGAGGCCACGATGAGTTAACTCTGTGTCAAATTCCTGGCCATTCTTCGGGAAAATCCAACTGGGTTCAAATTTATGATATGATATCTTCTTCTACAGCTCTATACCCGCTCCTTCAAGTGCAGCTGTCATTGAGGCCGATGCCTCTTCAAGTGTTCGTCTCTTTTGAACGGAGTTGAAGGCCTCGATACTATCTCTCTCCTCCCAGTCATCGAATTCCTCCACCCCAATGCCACACTCGAGTCCAGCATTCACCTGTCAAATGGAAAAGGGCAAAAAAAATAAATAATAAATAATAATAATAATGAAAAAAATACACACACATTTCCACTTCACCTCCTCTAGAGTTGCTTACATATTATTCTCAACAAAGAAATAATAAGACAACGCGGATAATATTTCAAAGAACAACTAAACCAATTACAACGATTTTTCCTATTGAATTACCACAAAAAAAAAGACGTCATTTCAAATAGTAAAGAAAGCTCGTTGAAGAAGAAAGAAGCGACAAATAGACTTCTAAATGTACCTCTTTCACAAGCTCCTTGACCCGTCTCAAAGAACTAAGGACACCAACATGAACTTCTTTGCCTTTTCTCAAAACACGAATTCCAGAGTCTTTCACTATCTTTCCATCTGTTACCATGCATCCAGCAACACGGCCGCTGCCGCTGCTGAATACGGCCCTTACTTCTGCTGAACCAATTGGCACTTGTTCCTACAAAAATACAAAATTAGAAGTGTTGCTATTTTACCAGAAACAACGATATCATTAAGTACATCGGCCCCCATAAGCCAAGATTTAGTCTGCAACCCAAGAGATCTGGAAACTGAATTCTAAATGCATCTTACTAAAAGACAATGAGAAACGGGTGACCGAGTCTCCCCTAGGAGGAGGATAAGATCTCTCTTTCTTTTCCAATTTTTTTTCTTTTCCTTTTCTTACACAAATTCAAGGAAATTTCAAAACGTGGAAAACGTTATAATTGCATCATGCTTGTATTAACTGGACAACTGAGAACTTTTTGAAACCATCTCAGCATCTTATTCAAGCTTGGGAACTTCTCATTTGTAGGGAATCAAACTCTCACGCAACTTGCATTCCGGTTGTGGTTGTCTAAGGATTCCCTGTTGCTGGAATAGGAAGGATAGCAGGGACTACAGAAAGCATAGTTGCACAGAAATTGCCTGCCGGGGTCCAATTAATTACACAAGTTTTTATCAACTTTCAGCCCTCTCTACACCTTCGACAATGAGATTTCAAAAGACGATCTGATGGAGAATTAGAAGGGATATTATGTTTATTTAGTTTTCAATTTTCATGCATACTTTAGGAAACATTATTAGTGTTTGATTTATTACCTTTTATAGCATCTTCTTACTTAGAATAGGGTCTTTTGAAACCCTATATAAAGGGGTCCTATGCGATGTAATTCAAGAACCTTGAAATGAAATAAATTGATTTCCCCAATTTCTATCTTCCCCTCTCCCTCTCCCTTTTCCCCCTCCTTTCTCCTCTTCTCTCCCCTTTCCCCTTCTCCTATAATTCTCCCATAGCATCCGGTATCACGATCCTTTCTCCACTGCTTCCTGACGAATGATTGGTTGGCTAAGTTCCTTGCGTGCCTCGAATCAGACCAACCACCTAAAGTTTCCTTCGATACTAAAACAGGCCAAACACATGTTCATCCAATCTTGAAGTATCTTGCCTACTAAAGATACTCATGTAATTAAAAAAGGCAAAACCCAAAATAGGATATAAGAATATGGTTACCTCAACAGACTCCAGAAGTCCCTCCATTGCGTTTCGCACATCATCAATCAGTTCATATATAACTCTGTATAGCCGGATCTCAACGCCCTTGTTATCTGCATAGCTCTTGATGGAACCAGGTGCTTTGACATTAAAACCAAAAATTATAGCTTTACTTGCGACAGCAAGATCAACGTCACTGGTGCTCACATCCCCAGTTGCTTGTAACAGGAACTTCAGAGTCACATTAGTTTGTGGGAGCACCTGAAGGGCCTGTCTGACAGCCTCGACGGATCCCTGGTCAAAATTTTAAGATTTTAACTTGACTGGATAGACTAACGTCACACAATACACTGAGATGCTTTGAAAACATTAACAATGCCTTCAATTATTTTATTTTTCTTTAGGTCTGGTAACAACATGAACTACACCTGAAAGGTGGGCCTCCCCCAGTAGGAAAACTTCAGCACTAGTCAATAGTAGAATCTCAATACATTACAGTTATATTTTAAACACTACTAGTTTAGCAGGATGAGCCAATCTTTTCATCCATGATCCATCTATTAGTTAGATTTTTTTTCCTCTAGCAAGATAGAATATAATTGAGTTCATGGTAAACCTTGAGAAAAGGTCTTACCTAATATGACAGCGAATAAGGTAATTACAAAATACTTGAGTATTTATGGTGCAAAACTGTTCATATGACCTTCATAGAGCAGAGTGGAAGAAGAGGATCCATGTAGCCAACCAATATAAATATGGGTTAAGGTTTAGTTGAGTTGAGTTGAGTTGATTTCAGACTGCAAGGTTTCATTGCAATTCCACAAACATTTGAGCAAGTGACAATTTAGAAAAGCAAAAGATATACAACTGCTCTTTGCAGTAACAAGTATGATCTATGATAAGATACAAGGATATTCAAGATGCATATTTCCCGGTATAGTTGTATAAAAAATTATTATCACACAGTATTATCAATTGACAGATTTTCAAAATTTTAGTTTGTATATCCAGCTCTCAATCAACTCTAAGCCATCACTACATCCTCATAGTACAGCTAATTTTGCAGCATATATAACAAAAAAATTGGGTTACGGAGCATAATTGATATGTATACCTGAAGATCAACCTTCAGAATAATATTGAGTTGGTGCAAGTCCAATCCAGTAAGCTTTCCTGCCGAAACAGCAGAAGCCAAAGAGGAAAGTGTCACCTTTCCATCCCCAGCTTTTGCTGTTATACGCTCATTTCTCAGATACTCTGCCCGTGACTCTGCTTTTTCACGAGCAACATCAAGGGAGCCAACAACATCAAATTCATCACCAGCTAAGGGAACATTGTTCAATCCAATGACCTGAGCGTGCAGCATAAATATTTAAATACAAATTATGACACAGAATGAATTTTTAGAAGGTTATGGTTTGTTTTGGTTGCGAAAAGGTGATATAAATTTGGGCAGTAAGAAGCGTGACCCTTTTGAAGGCTTCTACCCATGTTTTTTACTAGGAAAGTGGAAGAAAATAAAGGGCATAAATATTCCTTTTTTCCGGATTCACATGAGAGGACAAAGCAAAGCAAAATGAAATGGAAATAATTACTTTTCATTTTCCCCATGAACATCTTACTTGAAAAAAATATAAGAACACTTGTCCAAATATGGGAAGGCTATTTCCTTCCAGAATTCCTTTTGGGCCATGGGTTTATTTCTCTTTTACTTTCTCCCAACTTTCTTCATGACCAAATAAAGAAAAAAAAATCAGAAAAGTAATTTATTCTCTTCTTTACTCTTCTCTTTCCTTCTTTTTCCTCTGAACCGAACACGGGTAGTTATTTTCAACTTATATCTGATGAGAAGGTTAGATATGTGATAGTGGGTTATGTGAGAGTCAAAGAAACTGAATATCAAGTTAATAAAATAAGCAAGAGACTAAGAAATTTTAGTAAGAGAAGGCCATCATCTTCAAGTTATGATAGGGAACATAATTAGTAAAAGACCAAAATTTAAGATACCACATACTTGAACATAAAGATTCTTAAAGATAAAGCAGAGTAGCATTTATTTGTCGTTTAAGTTGTAATTCAGCGGTGAATCTTAAAAATCCAGACAATGAAACAAGAAAAAAATCCAACTGGAATAGCCACAGTGAACCAACCAGCTGGAAAACCCGGTCCTTGATAGAATGCTGGAGAAGTTAATGGCCTCAAACAAGGCATCTTTCCAATTGCAACAGTTATTTTGGAGATCAGGAGGAAAATCAAATTTGAAATTGAAATAATAAAACCGTACATATTGAGAAGAGCATAGCATATCTTGAGTGAAATTAGATACAATATTATGACACCGTGTAAATATGCAAAAATAAACAAGAATTAGAATATAAAAAACGTAACTAGCAACATACCTGTACAGGCATAGAGGGTCCTGCTTCATCAATACGCTTCCCTTTATCATCAAACAGAGCCCTCACCTGATCGTTGGTAAAACAAGGAAGTCCTTGAATATAGGATAACAAATTTAATCAATGCAAGTACCTAATCTTGCACCCAGTATCAACCACATTTTAGTAAATGTAACAGTGAACTTTTATATCATAGAAAGGTTCAACACATTCAAGTCTTCTCCACCAACCTTTCCAAATGCTTCACCGCAAACTACCACATCTCCTCTTTTCAATGTGCCATTCTGCACAATAAATGTAGCCACAGGTCCCATAGATTTATCAAGACCAGCTTCAATCACTGTTCCCTTAGCATTCCTACGTGGATTAGCCTTCAGGTCTTGTAACTTGGAAGGAAAATCACAAAACCCAAATTTAGAATTATACTCAAGAAGAAGACATACAGGTAAGTTTAGTAAAAAATATAAGAAATCTAACATCTGCTAGAACCTTCGAACGTTTTGATTCTTAATATTTAGGGGATGTACCCAGGGGAGTAAGATCGTGAAAATGTGCTTCTCAAGTACAAGGAAAATCCAACACATGCATATTAATGCTAACAATAGAACATTAAATGCCCACAGCAGTAAAATGGATGGAAGTCTCTAAATAACCAGCACTGCTGAGAGATTAGGAATCAAAATCAATTTTTCATTGAAAGAAGAGTGTAAAGCTACCTCAGCCACAAGCATAATGGTTTCCAGCAAATCATCTACATTCTCCCCTTTAAGAGCACTTATCTGTTATAGAATATTAAGCAATAATTTTAAATCAACAGGACACAATATTAGAATGCAAATAAAACTTCAAGGTTGCTGTTTTGTCACCTTAACCATGGGGATGTCACCACCCCATTCTTCTGGCATCAAACCAATTGAGGAAAGATCTTGCATGACTCGATCAGGATTAGCTCCATCCTTATCGATCTAAAATCATTGAATAAAATACAGAAACACTACAATTCCGAAAGCCAATAGGAAACACGTTAAACGAGCAATAACCAACAGCATACCAAAGATACCTTATTAATGGCAACAATAATGGGCACTCCAGCTGATTTGGCATGAGCAATGGCCTCATTTGTTTGTGGTTGGATGCCATCATCAGCTGCTACAACAATGACAGCAATGTCCGTTACTCTTGCACCGCGTGCTCTCATTGCTCCAAAAGCCTATGGAAAATGGATAGAAGGATTAGTATATAATACTAAAAGGAACTACCAAGTTATTCCTGGAGTTGATCTCATGACACTGTTAAAATGCATGTGTAATGGAGAGAACAAATGAGTTGATATACGGGAATAAACCTTAAGATAGAAACACAAGCAAAATAATAAGATAACCTCATGTCCAGGAGTGTCAAGGAAAACACATGTTTGTGGCTTGCCATCAATTGGTACTTGAACCTTATACGCCCCAATTCCTTGTGTAATCCCACCAGCTTCAGATGCTGCCACCTAAACATATTAACAATTATAACGCATGCTGCCAGTATGTTGTAGGTCATCACATATTAAATATGGAAAAATAAAAACGAGCAGTGATGTCATGGTACCAGCATACCTTGCTCTTTCGTATGTAATCCAAAAGTGTTGTCTGCATATGGAGAAAAACCCATTAACTGGAGCTTGCAATGATAAAGCATCTATTAAAACTTTGAAGAAATTGAGTAACCTGACCTTTCCATGATCAACGTGACCCATTATAGTTAGAACAGGAGGCCTATATTCTAATTTATCCATATCGTCTTCATCAAACATTTCTTTCTTTTTTGCCATTTCTTCCACTCTGACAGGGGCAGCATCAATGATTTCCACCTCATACTCTCTGCATATCATTTTCACCATGTCTTTGCTAAGCTTTTGCACGCCATCAGGCTTAATTCCCTTAGAGTATAAATGCCCAAGAATTTCACCTTCACTGATGGCCAAGTTGTAGGCCAACTCCTCAGTTAACATGCCATCTTCATCAACCTCCATAATTTCTACTTTCACAGGTGCAGCATCTTTAGCTGCCTGAAGTCTAGCAGCCTTTCGGCTTGCCTTGGACCATTTTCTCCCCTTCCTTGCAGTAGCTGCCCCCGGAATAGAAACATTAAGTTCAGATGCATCTTCGTCGGGGATTTCATCATCAACTTTTCGTCTACGCAGTCCTCCGGATGGACCGCCCTTTTTTCTAAACTCATCCTTGAACCTTCCAGGTGGAGGGCTCTTACCAGGTTTCGGAGGGGCCAAAACGGCTTGAGCAATCAGAGGATCAACCACAGGTTTCTTAGAGGCAAACTTGTCAATCAAAATTGGCTTGCGCTCTTTTGTTGTTGCAGTTGAATTGGATTCATCAGCAACAGAGGACTTTGCAGCTGCATTTACATCCTTCAAGATGACAGGTTTTTTGATAGAAACCGGCGGAGCTACAGAGGGTTTTGCTTGTAAATGTGGTTGAATTTTCTGTGGTGGCTGAGGAGGTCTTGTTGGTGTAAGAGCTTGAGATGCATCCTTCCCTCTACCATCTATTCTCAGATCCTGTTTCAGGGGTTCCTTAACAACTTTCGGTGCAGTGGCCACTGGATTCCCCTTCCGCCAGACACTTTTTGAAGTCTTAGACTTGCTATTTGAATCGGCCACTGAATTAACTGGTTTACCATTCTTTAGGCCTGCATTGTAATTCGCTGATGGTTTATTTACAGAAACGTTCGGCTTACTTTTCTCTAGCTTCTCTGCCATCTCCAACACCTCTCCCAGTGACTCAATTACCTTACTTCTCTCCTCCTCACTGTCGCTTGTCTTTCCATTATCTGAATCCTCTTTAAGTTGCATTCCATCCCAAGGCATATTAAGAACGGGTTCAACCTTCGATACCTGTTTCAAAACCGGCTTGGGTGCCGCCTTGAGAAACGTATCCGTGTCATTATCTTTACTACCTCTACATGTAGAATCAAGAGATGTCGAAGTCCCTTGTTCCGTGACGTAATTAGTTGTTACAGAATATTTACACATACCCACATACCTCCATCTCTTGCCACCCAAAAACTTCCTAAAATTACTCCCATTTCGACGAAAAGCGACCCGATTAACTAAACAAACAGACCCTTCAAAATGACCCGAAGAAATCATACTCACGCTTCCCAAATTTACAGGGGAAGCTAAATAGGCCATACTTAGCACTTATATATCATTCACCGTTAACACGAATTCCCCAAAAAAGAACAGATTTTCACTATCAAAACAGAAAAATCTATCTTATAAAACCCTCATCACTTTGAGTTCTCAGTAAGGTATTTCCAAGAATTCATAAAATACGTAATATTCTTCGACAACTGAGAAAACCCAGTTCGGAGCACATCATCAAGAAGATACATACATATTACAAGATGAAAGAATTGTATGTACCTGTAGAAATTATAGAGTGAAGTGTATTTTTTTTGTAAGTATATTGAAATTTCTGTAGTAAAGAGCTGAAGAAAACCTTGTGGCTGTAGAGAGTGGATGCAGAATTTGGGACGGCCCTTTTTTGGGTTGGGTTATCCTTGTGTGGTGTGGCTCTCTCTGCGCCTGTCAACTGTCGACATTGCATGACAAGGCAATGGCTAAGGTTTTTTTACCCAAAATTTTCTTTGAATTTTCGTTATCCTCTAATTCTATTTCACATGTTTACTTCGCGTTACATTCTTGATATATTGTGGCCAAGACATTTTTTACTATCAAATAATGAAACAATACAAGTAAAAACGATCTAAATGTACGTTGTCACGACTTAGCCCATGTTTAGTTTTGTATTGTGAATAATCATCCCAAAATAGAGGCTTAATGAACTTTGATATTTGTTTTCAAATGTTTTCAAATATTTGAAATTACAAGTCACGAAAATAAAGTCTATTTTAAGCCTATTACATTGGTATAAATTTGTAAATTAGTGCCTGCAAAATTCTTTTCGCATCATATAACAATAAAGCATACTGAATCACAGAATGTGAAGAGAAAATCCTTCGTCCCCAAATGGATAGGGAGAGCAATATACGCGAAAAGAAGGTATAAGTAAAAGAATGAGAAATACTAGTCCAAAGAGTACACATCTTAAATCCAAATTTTGTTATCCCATAATAAACTTGCGTCGCATCATTATAATTTTGAAGTGTCAAAATTTTAAAAATTGAATTTAAATTTGTAGCTAAGTTTATTAAAATGTTGACATTTCAATTTTTTAGTGAAGTGTTAATATTATGTTGAAAGAACAACAAAAATAGAATATCAAATCTAATCTCTAGACTCTATACTTAGAACTCAAGAGACCAGTGAAAGTTAAAATGAAATATTTCGATTCTTGCAAAATTAAAAATTAAAATTTAATTCTATTCTCGTAGATTAAATTAGCCCTTGATTGGTAAAAATTAAAATTCAAAATTTAAATTTAAATCAAAGTCAACAATTAATTTTAATAACACATTTTATGGATTTCATAACTTTTCAATCACACAAGTTATCAACTTTTATCATAAAAAATTGATTTTAATCCTCACCAAACATGCGCTAAAAAATAGTAGCTAGGTGAGCACGGATTAAAGAAACTTGGATTTGGATTTGAGTTAGAGATGATTAGGTATAATGATTAATTGAGTAATATCATCACAACAATAGTTGATAGGGATGGAATGTCTAAAATTTTAATTTGACATGCGTTTTAATTTATTGAGTGGGATGCACCCAAAAGGAAAATGACTCTGCATTTTTGTTGTCTCAATTGTCACGTACAATTTTTATACAGTCCCTGTTTGAGTAACATTAAAATTTTCATTCTCATTATTCTACTCATTTTC
>CAIGRT010209598.1:0-13316 GCA_903798405.1 Fraxinus platypoda
AAAAAAAATTCAAATCCGAACCAAAAACAAAATCAAAATCCAAAGCTAGACCAATAGTATGTCTGACGATGCTGAAAAGAAGGCCAAATTAGTGTTTCCAGATATTGATTTAGAGTTTAAAGTGGGCGATTTGACCGTATTTAAAAAGAGCAAATGTTAAGTTTACCTTGTTCAACCTAAAATAATTAAGGCCTTGCATGGGAGAGATTAAAATCGGATTAAAATTGAAAATATAGTCGTTATTGTTGACTTTTATTAGACGAGTGGGACCCAATAACGGCCATATTTTCAATTTTAATTGGCTTTTAATCCCTCCCGAACGGGGCCTAAGTAAAAAGAAACTCAAATTCTTAGTAATGTTGGATCAATCTTATTATTCCAAACTATGTGAGTGGGCGAGTCCGTCGTAGCCGCAAAACTCCTAAGATTTTGTTTATGATAATCCGAATATACGGTTAACTGTGATTATTATGAATAAAACAAGGAATTTGTCGATATCGAGAAAGCTAGAAACTATGAAGCAATCTCGTTTTCATCACTTTCGTTTGATTCTATTTTGCCTCATTGGTGAGACTATACGAGGACAATTTTCTGATGAATAAATTGTTTGCATTTAATTTTAATCGAAACAAAACACTCAAAATAAGTCAAATTTAAATTAATAATGCCTTGAATTTGAATCTCACGAACCACCGTTACTCACAATTCTAAAATATAATATACATATTCATGTTCGAACACCTTTGAGCCAAGAAAAAGTAAAAAGTATGCACATTTGAAACGCTAAACGTTCATTTGTTCAAGATTAATTGCTTAATATAGTGATAATCGGGGTTGGTTAAATTTCATTTTACCAATAAATTTTATTCACTTTTATCCACATATTTAATGAGATTTATCAATTTTTATCAACTTTATTTACTAAAATTATGCATCAAACGGCAAAATCTATTTTTTGAACTTTATACATGCAGGAATAGTTAATTGTGAGAATAACCTTGACTTTGACCAGCCATTTGCTATTCAATCAATAGCCTTTGATTTTGAAATTTAAAATAGAAACAAAAAAAAAAAAATTACAGAGAATCAATTGTCCTATACATATAGCTACATATATAACTATTTGTATTGCAAATACATTAAATATAAATTAAAAAAAAATTAGTAAAATTGAATATGGTATTCATGTCAACATAGTGATTCTTGTGATCTTCATTGATTATCAATCATGATCCCTCTTCTCAACAAGTGTGGGGGCACATCATCATATCAAATGTGTGTGCATTGTACACTATCTTCTCTACTACGTAATGTTTTTACAGTAATGTAAATATTCTATATTTGAAATTTTCACGTACTACAATAAATTTATCATGTGAAAATCGCGTAACGATTTTTAAACCCTTCAGACTTGAGGCACGGAATCAATGGATGCGGTCACGGTTACGCTAGCATAATCTTTACAACTTAAGGCACTTAACAAATCATTACCCCAAGAATTTCTCCGGTCATTCCGTCTAGCTGGAGCCTTCACACGGTTCTCAGCCGCCGGAAACACACTCCCTGAAATATTCCGGCGAACCTGCCGGTTTTTTATATCTTGGAGATCCATTTCTGGTGGGAATTTCACTGGGCCAAACATCAAAATAGACCATCTTGGTTTAGATACCTTTGATCCCGGATCAGATTTTGTCGAACTCTTTGATGAACTTCTTTGAATTTCCGAGTCGTCAGATTTCATAACCAAGCTTGAATTACTGAGTTTTCTGTAATATAAAGCCCTGCTGTTTCTTATCAACTTCTTCGTCTTGTGTGATCTTGTGTACTGATCAGACAATGATTCGCAGCTTCTTGTATTAAAATTCATTAAGCTATTATCATCTATAGAGAGAGAATTGTGAGTATGATCCTTGATAAGAGGTTGTTCTTTGTAGGGTACGAGTTTACCACAGAAAATGATGTCTTCTGCATGGGACATGTCGGAACTGACATCACTGAAGAACTCGAACAAATCTGAGGATTCAGACGAAGAACTTCGATCTTGAATCTTGGAAAAATCCTTCTTCTCGGATTCGTTAACGTTTAGAGGAAAATCACAAAGAGAAAGTGTCTCTTCTGCTTCTCCTGTTGTATCCACTCGTTCCTGAAAACTAGTAGAATTATCCATTTTCAGAGAGAGGTAAAATTGATAGAAAATTGAGGCTATCTCGGAAAGTGAGCGATTGAATTGTGTACATATAATTATATATCAAGATTTTTCTAAGATGTTTCGAATAATTCTAGAGCAAGACGTTATCAAGAAGTTTGTAGGGTTAGACAAAAGTTATCCTTGTTTCCTTGTGGCTTCTTCAAGATCAATGTTGAAATATTTTAATGGTCCGTATACTATTTGATAACGTTAAATTTGTGGCTTCTAGAAACAATTGCAAGGAGAGAAATAAGACGAGGGAAAGGTCTACTTCTAGAATAGAGAAAAATTTCGCTCTAGGTTACTTGGTTAATGGTCAAGAGTAGATGTTACTTCCCTTTCTTTTGGGGCATTAGACTTAGTGGCCTTATGAATCTTTGATG
The DNA here is from genome assembly GCA_903798405.1 of Fraxinus platypoda. Lineage (NCBI taxonomy): Eukaryota > Viridiplantae > Streptophyta > Magnoliopsida > Lamiales > Oleaceae > Fraxinus > Fraxinus platypoda. The sequence continues at coordinate 2,572 of CAIGRT010209598.1, forward strand.
ATTACTTATTTAGCCCATGTTTGGTAGAAATTAAAATCTAGAATTTAATTTAAGTCAAAATCAACGCTTAATTTTAACCACATATTTCATAAGATTCATAATTTTTCAACTACACATTTCATCAACTTTTATCAAATATATTAAAAGTCTAATTTTAATCCCCATCAAACATGGACTTAATGTCTCAAGTTGAACAATGTACAAGTCTATATTCATGTAATATACATGGGAGCGATACATGTTTAGTACGTAACACTGAACATTACGATGGTTGGACTTTAACTTCTCTTAATACAATTTGATGACAAGAAAATTGGTGTTTATCATGACTTACTATTGCATCCTCTATGGGGCTGGAAATTGGTTGTGTTACATTGTGGTACTATTAAAGTCCACCTGGATGCCACGTCGACCACATAATGGGGTTAACTCGCATGTCCAAGTGGGATGAAATGAACATTCATGTCTTGATCATCGAGACTTACCTAGACACCTGTCATGAAAAACAAAAATATAAAAAAGGTTTGAAAATTGGAACTTAATAATCATGATTTTCAATAAAAAGATTAATAGTGTAAATTATAAGCCATTATCCATCTAGTGTAAAGAGCCATTGGACAACGAAGAAGCGGGATTCAAATACATGATTTTTGAATAGGAAAAACTATGGTGAAATCAAGAAAAAACATATAAAGTTGATCTTAAGAAATATTATCTATGTTTTGAGGTTAACATGTTGCATAGGTATCTTTGGCTTTCAAAAGACAAGCACCAACACTTTCAGCCGGAAATAGCTAATATTGTCGAGCTATCAAGCCGTTGTTTGGGTTTCAATTTTTTTTTTTTTTTTAAAACTTTGCAAAGTCAAACTTTAATTTTAACGACACATTTTCTATGACCACAAGTACTATTCACTATTCATTTCTTAGAAAGTAATGTCTAGTTAAAAAATAAATAAATAAATCGAAATCCAAATAGAGGCAACATCTCCTTGAGAAGAAATCTCTAAATTCTAAGGAGTGGATGTAGGAGGGTGATAAATTAGTTGGAAAAACGACACTATCTATAACAAGGCAATCAATTCAGATTAACATGTCAACTACCTTTTGAATATCATGTTATGCTTCTAACTTGAGCATCCGAGTCCTACCTAGGAACACTTTCCCATTTTAGTTTTTAAAGATGAGCATAATTTTTAAAAATCTATTCAAATTAGCATAACTGATGTTACACAACAATGGGCTAACCATTTGGCACTTGATTGTGGATTGATGTCAAATGGAAGGATCATTTCGCTAAACGCAAGGAGAAGGCAAAACCTGTTTTTGTAGTTTAAGTCTGGCCCAAAATTCAAGCTTACATGTTAAGTTACTTGGCCCCTATTTTATGGCCTAAAGAGAAACCGGAAGAAAATGATATTTTAAATACACTGATTTTTTGTAGGATGCGTGGTTAAAAAGTATGAAATTTTTTTGAATTTACGTGCAAAATATTTTATTGTGGAAATATATGATTGAAAATTAGTAAGAAATAAAGAATTTTTAAAAGAAATAAAGAATTTTTAAATAAAGAGAGTCAAACGAGGTTTAATTTGTGTACTTGATTAGCGGGCAAGGAAAATGATTAACTAATCCACAATCCTCCGTAAAGGGTAGAATAGATTGTTGTTGCGAAGCCCATTTCTTGATTTTGGAGGATGTGTCTATTGGGAACTAGGTCAAAAGTGCAATGATTGATAATAATAATAAGAAAAGAAAATGAAGTGTTTTTTTCTTTTTAATACTCTCAATATTGCTAGGTTGAACTTAACATAATTGATATGAAGTGAATTTTTAATATTTCTTTTTATTCTGTTCATAACTCTACAATTTATGTTAACAAACAAACCATCAATTATTGATAATTGAGCAACTTTGGTCAGCTTTTGACTTCAATCAAAAGGCTATAGTTTAAAATTTACACGTTTGGTATACTAAATTTTAACCAATTTGATAAGATAACAAACAACATTTTTGTATACGTTCATCTCTCTAAGGAGAAATTAGGACCATTGTTGCTATTATATTTAAAAGTACAAAGCTATGTTTCTAATAATAAAAAAAAGGTTGAACCCGCCCCGCCCCGCATTGTGGATGAGGTAAATCACGGGATGTACCTCAGCAGGTCAGGGTACAAGAGTTGTCATACTAGTACCCACAAAGATTCAAATTCCATACCTTGTAGGAGGCAGGAATCGAACCCTCACATTGTGGCTGCTAGCTCAGTTGAGACTACATCACTCATGTCCTTTGCACCACTGAGCTATGCCCCGGAGGGCTAGATTCCTAATAATAACTTACAAACCATTTACCACTAAACAGACTCTATAATAGTCCCTCTCTCACTCTCTCTTTAACGATTAATTTACACTTCCCACACCACCTCAAGCCCTTCCTTCCCCAATCTGAATCTTTATCCTCCTTCACCACTACGACCAAAACAAAACATGCTTACCTCCAGCCCTGATATGCAAGGATCCAAAATTTGTTATAGCCACCATCGCTAGAATGACTACAATTGGTGGAGCCATCGAGAGAATCACAAAAAAGCAGAGAAAGACCGACACCACCACAAACACCTTTCAAAATTGACCGTCATCATCTCTACCAACTCTACTTCCTATTATTTCCTTTGTTGCCATGATATCTGATAAATGTATTTTGTACACTTATTTGTGCCGTTACATTAGAGCACTTGTTATTGATTTTGATGAATTATGGCTTATATATATTGTTTGTTAAGTAAAACTCAATGCAAAATGGTGGAATTGAAAGAAAAGAAAGAAACCCAATGAAAAATGATGATTTCCAAAGATCGGGGGATCAAATTACAAATATTTAATAGTTGATTCGGACTATAAACGAGAATTGAAGATCACACGAGATCAATTAGATAAGATTAGAAGTCAATGGAGTGAAATTGAACGATAAAAGAACCAAAAACGCCCTCAGGATTCCAACTGGCATACAAGTATTAAATAAATAAAAGATATTTGCAAAACTAAACCTTCTTACTGTATATATGAGTTGTGGTTGCTTCCTTACATTTCTGCCTTGTACAATCTTTCTGCCTCACTATGGTAGATTATTTTGGGTTTGTTTCCCTCGTGGCCTCCAGCCTAATGGTACTCCTTTATCCATAATCACAATAGATCCGTACAAAAAGATTTCATACCAATGTAGAAACTGAAAAACATGAAATTTTATTGAAAAAGGTTTAAGATCAAAAACTCTCTTAAACTTTATTTAAATGGATAGTACATATAAGAGTAGAAGTATAGAAACATAGGATTTTATTCAAAGAAGGTTTAAGAGCAAAACTCTCTTAAACTTATTTAATTTCAAGTATTTAGATCCAGTATGGATCCACTGTCTTTGAGGGTTTAGCCTCGAAACGAGTAAATCAAATCTATATGAAGTACAAAAGAAATTTTTTCTTGAAAATTTTCTCCTCCTCATTTCTTCCAAGTATGCATCCTTTTATAGATGAATTTGGAGATCCCATTTTCATCTCTGCCCTCCATCCTCAGTTTTTCTTTTGCAAAAGCAAAAGTAATGATAAAGGAATTTAGACAAATTTGTCGTCTTTTTTTTTTTTTTTTTTTTTAAAGTAGATGCTTTCCTTTTGTCACATCTTCTTTTAAAAGTAGATTTCTCTTGGTGGATATCTTTTTGCCTTTTTATTCTGATTGGTTTGTATGGCCCTCCGTGATGCTTTCACTAGACCATGTCTCTTCTTTTGATAAATCTTTATCTTCTTTTGTCTCACACCACTGGAAAAAGTGATCCCTTCCAAGGCTCTGTCTTAATGCTTTACATAATTCTCCCTTATAATTTGAGGGAACATTAGGTAAATTATAGAAGTTTTTCTCAAAACTACACAAAATTTTGATTCCTTCCATTTTGATCACTGATCCTGTCTTACTTGTCATCAAAATAGTATTTGATGAGAAATTCACCTTGATTTTTGATTCGTTATTGAATGCTCTTAATCCAGTCAAAAGTTTCTGGTAGGAGAGACTTCTCCATTCTTTGAGAGTTTGTTCATTCGCACATTTAGTTTTTGCTGTAACTGGTTTATTCAGAGTAATCTGTGGTAATGTCTTGATTTGAATATGATGATACCCTTTAATCAAGAGTCCTTCACTATTCCAAAATGGAATTGTACTGTTTATCTTCAAGATCATAAGAAGTTCTTGATCTTTAATAACAAATTTCTTGAAGTCCTTTAGGGCTTTAATCAATTTGTCATCAATTAAACTAATTTCTTCCACTGTTTTACTGAGGAGTGTCATCTTGATTAATCCACAGTGAAAAGCTGTATGTACCATTGTGGGTTCAGATCCTTCACAAAAAAATGAACTGTCCAAACCTTTTCTCAAATGTACCAAAATATGTTTGGCTTGGATCAGAATCTCCAACTGTTCTGGCTTCTTCTTCATATTGAAGGAAATCATGTAAAGTAATTCCACTAAAAATGGTTTTTCTTGGATTTTTGGGATTTTTCCAATGTTTTTAAATTTGTTTAGAATATTGTCGTTTTCAGAATTGGATTGAACCATATCTTTAAAAGATATCATTCTAACCATTTGGTTTTCACTTGGTGGATGTCTGAAACATTGAGCTAAACCTCTTGGTCTTGCTCTTGGATTTTGACAATAATTGAATTTTGACTCAATATGATCAAATTCAAAAAGTGATTTATAAGGAACTGAGCTTGTTCCTTTTGATTCATGAAACTTTGAAAAAGCTTCTTGGGCTTCAGTAAAAGTTTTAAAACTTTTGTGTTGGTAAGGCTTGTTTTTGACAAGAGGTTCTACTTGAGTCCAATTGGTATAAAACCCTTTTGAAGGCCCATCAAAAATTACATAAAATGTCTTTCCTGGTACAGATGTACCTAATCCCACCAATGGTGAGGTTTAAAATCTTTTTTTGACTTCCTCAGCTTTTTCAGCTTCGTCAGCCCATGAAATTTTTTTTTGTTCTTCGAGTTTTGAATACCCTTATGTTCTTGAGAACACCGAGATTTTAAATTCTCATCTGTCTTTTTGTTTTTAATAGTCTCACTATTGTCAGCATCAATTTTCGGGTTTTGAATACAGTTTTGTTCTTTCGAACACTGAGCCTAAAAATGCTCTTCTGTATTCTTTCCAATAGACTTGCTATTGTCAATATCAGTGGGTTTCTTTCCTAAGACCGTATCATTTTCTTCAGTAATCTTATTACCGTCGATTCCTTCTGGGATAGGTGTTGTTTTGAGATTATCATCTCTCCCCCTTTCTCCAGAAGTTGATGCAAATTTTTGATTGTGAAGTCTTGCCAACTTCTTTTTCAAAATCTGAATTTTTTGTTGTCTTGTAGAGATTTCCATTTCTTCAATCTTTATTTGCAACTCAAGATCAACAATTTGATCTTCAATGTCTGTTATTTTTACCTACAAAAGTGAATTCTCTTGTAAGTGTATCAGCTAAAGAATTGTCTTTACCTTTTAGAATTTGTATTTCAAAATCATAATGACTAAACCACATTTGCCACCTCACAAGTCTTCCTTGCTTGTAGTCTGGATGTACCTGATGTCTTAAAAATGAATGACATGTACTTGAATCAGTTCTAACAAGAAATTTATCAGAAATGATATATAGTCTGAATTTTGCAATAGTTTTTTTCATTGCTAAAATTTCTTTTTCGTTAATATGAAAATTCTTTTATACTCTTGAAAAGTTCTTGAAGCATAAGAACATAATTTTTCATTTTGATCATGTTGATCAAGAGCTTTTAAAACTGCTCCCCAATGTTCATGGGATGCATCTGTTTCAATAATCATTTTATCTCCTATTTTTGGATGATATAATGAAGGTAATATTTTAATTTTTGATTTTATTTTCTAAACATAAATACTATCTTCTTTAGTCCATATCCATTTAAAATCTTTTTTTAGTTTCTTTTGAAGATGTGTCCTCATTTTTGCTAATTCTTTAATAAAAGATTCAACATAAGTGAGACATCCAAGAAATCATCAATTGTTTTTGATCTTGAATTTCATTTGGAAATTCTTGAATATGAATTAAAACATGGGGTTTTAGGGTTTTATAGCCATAAGCTATATCTAATCCTAAAAATCTAATTTTTTCTTTAAATAATTGCTCATTCTTTTCAGATAACACAATTCCTTCGTCCTTTGTTTTTCTCAAGACAGAAAATACACGTTCTTCATGTTCTTCTTCTATTTCAGAAAAAAACAAAAATATCAACAATGTAAACACAACAGTATTTACTAAATTCTTTTAAGAGTATTATCCATATGTCTTTGGAAAATTCATGGTGCTTGTTTTAATCCAAATGGAACTACTTTTCATTGGTAATGTCCTTGCGGACAGCTAAAAGCTGTAAGATGTTTATGTTTTAATCCAAATGGAACAACTTTTCATTGGTAATGTCCTTGCGGACAGCTAAAAGCTGTAAGATGTTTGCTTTCTTGGTCAAGTATAACTTGCCAAAATCCTGATTTACAATCAAAGGATGAAAATTTTTTCTTTCCTTTTATTAATTGTAAAAGACTTTGCATATTTGGAATTAAATATCCATCATCTTTTGTAATTTTATTTAATTGAGAATAGTCAACAACTATTCTAGCTTTTCCACGTCTTTTTTTTGCTTCTTTTCTCACCATAAAGGCTGGTGAAGAAAATTGTGATTTACTTGGTTCAATTACTTTTATTTCAAGTAATTCTTTTATTTGTTTAGAGAATTCTTCTCTATCTTTAGGACTATAAGTCATAGCTTTAGCTCTAACTATAGAAGTTTTGAATTCATCAAGTAATTCAATTCTTGCTGTCATTTTTCCTTTGTTTTTTTTGAGGATCCAAAAGATTTTCTGAACAACAATTTTTTAATAAATTTAAAATTTTTTCTCTTTGAGAATTTATTTTAAATTGCTGTTGTCCTTCAAATGTTATGAGAATATTTCTTTTTTGAATAATATTCCCCCCTCTTAAATTTTTGAAATCTTTCTTATTATTGATTTCAATATTTTTTAAGAATTTTTCTTGTAATATATTCATTGCAATTGCTTTTCTTTGTTTAGGAATCCATAATAACCATAAAAGCTGGTGAAGAAAACTGCGATTTACTTGGTTCAATTACTTTTATTTCAAGTAATTCTTTAATTTGTTTAGAGAATTCTTCTCTATCTTTAGGACTATAAGTCATAGCTTTAGCTCTAACTATATATGTTTTAAATTCTTCAAGTAATTCAATACTTGCTGTCATTCTTCCTTTGTTCTTTTGAGGATCCAAAGGATTTTCTGAACAACAATCTTTTAATAAATTTAAAATTTTTTCTCTTTTTGAATTTATTTTAAATTGTTGTTGTTCTTCAAGTGTTATGAGAATAGTTCTTTTTGGAACAATATTCTCCCATTTTAAATATTTAAATTTTTCATTTTTATTATTGATTTTAATATTTTCTAAAAAAATTTCTTTTAAAGCACTCATTGCAATTGCCTTTCTTTGTTTAGGAGTCCATAATTTTTTACTGTTGTAAGTAAAACTTATAGATTCAATTTCTTCAATGAAAGGATGATATAATTGGCAAAAATTAATACCAATCATAAAATCTATACCAGTTTCTTGGTATAAAGTAGGTGTTTTGAAATAAAAGGTTTTCCATTGAGATTTGTAAAATCCATTTATCTCGATATTTAATCCTTTTACTACTTTAGAGGCTTTTATTTCTGATTTATCCGCAATTTATAGATTTATTATTCTTTCAGATTATACCCAAAACTGTTTTGGGATAATCCATTTATTTGCTGTACGTGCTGATGCTCCAGTATCTACAAATGCATGAACTGTAAACTTTCTATATCCTTCAAAATTAATTTTATAGGAATATAGATTGAATTATGATTTGTAATATTTTTATTACTCATCTTCAGATGTATCTTCTGAATTTTCATATTTAGAATCAGTAGTTAGGTAATATAAAGATTCTGTATCACTAGGATCTTCTACTGGGTAGAATCCTTGGATTTAGAATGTTTCAAGAAGTTTAATTCTTTCTTCATTTCCAAGTCTTGCTGAGCATTCATTTGCATAATGTCCAGATTCATTGCAGAGCCAACATCTGCAATTATTTTTCTTTTGTGGATAAAATTTCTTTTTATCCAATTTTTTTATCTTTTCTCCCTTCTTTGGGAATTTTTTGTTTTTTAAAGAATTTTTGTTTATATGGTTTTTTATATCTTTTAAAGATATTTTTTTTTCCTTTTGAAAATTTTCCTTTTTTTTTTTTTTCTTTTTTAGATGTAAACAACCACATTGTCCTGGGATTTTGTTGAGATATTTATCACAACATAATCGAGGATTACTGATTAAGGCCTGTCTACTATCTCTAACTAAAATGCTTTCTTTACATTTATCTGCAATAAGATTTCTAGTCAATGTAATAACTAATCCTATTGAGTTTTCAACTTTAACATTTAATTTTGGATCAATATGATTTTTTTTTATTTGTAATTGCATTGTTTAGTAATTCCATTACCTCATGGTTGAAAGGTTCAGGAAGTTTTCTTATAAATTTTTCGATTAATTCTCCCCATTTTTCACTGGGACTAATGTAAAAATATTTTGAAAATTCACATGCATAATTTTCAAAATAGCACATATCACATATAGAAATTTTTTCTAAATGATTTAATGCGTATGCAATTTCAACTGTTGTTTTTTCACTTTTAAAAACTTCATAAGTCAATCATGTAAACTGCTTATATAGTTGTTCAACAATTCTTTTAACAAAATTTGGAATATTATAGCCAGCATCATTCCAAATAGCATTTTTAACATTATCATCAAATCTTTCAAGGAAAGCTCTTGCATTTCCTCTAGTGCTAGCAAGCACATAATTCCAAGAATTTGATACATGTTTTATTATTTCTTTATTGACTATCATAGCAACCATTATATGGCTGTACCAAGCGTCAATAAGTTTTTCTGGTTCAAGCGTACAATCTAAATCTAAGATTGCTACTTGTTGATTTTCTTTTCTTTTTGGTACAAATTCAGATTGTAGAAAATTTGTACTAATTTCATTATTGATTGGAATTGGTCTAGGATTATAATCTCCTATCTTTCTTTTCCCATCCCCTATTGGGTTAGAGCTTGAAGGTTCTGTATTTTCTGTTTTGGGTTCTCTTATAACAATTCCAGGTGCTCTTGTTGTATTAAATCTTTCATGAATTATGACTTCTTTTGAGTCACTATCATCAAGATTTTCAATAAGAGGTTTTGGTTCTGAATATTTAGATTTTTCATCTTCTGATTCAATTGTCATAATAGTTTCTTGTTTTCCAATATTAATAATTTTAACAATGTTTTCAAATTTTGAAGTTCAGAGTCTTCAAATGCAAGAAGTACATTTAAGAGTCCTAAGTCATTACTTGTTTCATAAATGTTTTCGAGATTTTTTCTCAAATTTGCCATATCNAAGTCATTACTTGTTTCATAAATGTTTTCGAGATTTTTTCTCAAATTTGCCATATCAACTTAAAAAGTTAATATCAAATTTTCCTTTTGTTTCTGAATTTTCAGATTCCCAAAAACGCCCTGAGGAAGTTAACAGACCAACTTGCAATTGCTCCCAAAATAACTAAGCCATGTTAGTGCATGGACTAAAGCCTTATGCACGCAAGACTCTTGCTTTTTTATTTTTGCCAACCCAAGAGTAAATATCATGTACCACGCGCACACAATGAAGACTACCATGCACTCATGGTAAAAATTATAACCAGACTGGACAACTTCCCTTTTTCGATCAGAACTCTTTTGGAACTAAATTTAGACACGATCTTGACCTAAAATTGATGGCTATGTTTACTAAATGAGGGTGAAAACATTAGGGATCTCTCTCCAGCCTCTTAAATCACATACGTATCATAAAATCATTAAAGAACAAGTGGTGGACTTCACATGTTTTGGGGAAAGAAGATCAACCTAGAAAGAATTGAAAGTAAATTATATCAAAATCTTGAAGATTTCGAGCTTGAAATTGAAGAAAAATATGTCTTTCATTCGTTCATGTTCTGGGCGACTTCTATTCATTATTCTTCTTGTAATATAATGGAAATCATGCTAGGCTAAATCCTTATTCTTATTGGATGAAGATGAATCCTTTATTTACATATCATTAATTCAAAGACAAGTAGTTTAGTGATTTTTGTGTTTGTTGATTAATTATGCATGCTTCGTTGCATTATTTAAATGGTTGCATATTATTTAGATAATTAGTTACTTGTTCTAGTACTGGAATGCTCATAATAGGTTTAGAATACTACACGATTAACACATGATAATAAATGTTAGGAATAGCATGCATAGCATGTGCAATCTTATTGATAATTGTGTGATTTAATGCATTTCTTTGTATATGAATACGGATTAGGAATATAACCGAATCGTACTTAGAATAGAGTTAAGTTATCTTGAAAAAGAAATTTAAATACAATAGGATCATCGATTATCATGAATGCATATATAACACTAAACTAAATAGTTGAGAATTGGAAATAGATAACTATCGGTGAATTTTAAATCCAATACAATCATTGTAAAATTAAAAACAAGTTCGAATTAGTGTCTAAATAACAAAAATCAAGTTAATACTCAATCCCCGGCAACGGCGCCAAAAACTTGTTCACAAAAATATGTTTC
>CAIGRT010209622.1:0-14093 GCA_903798405.1 Fraxinus platypoda
ACATCAAGAATTTGTTTTCCTCAAAGGGTTGAAAATTTGGAAAGTTGGAAAACATTTTCCTAGAAAATTTTTGCCTATCAAACACTACAAAAATTGGTATCAAACGGAGCCTTACTATTTTTGAATTGTTAAATACAAAATGTTCATATGTATTTGAATTTTTCCAAATTATTATTCATTAATTCGATTTGGTTCTTGAAATATTTTTGAACGAAGATATCAACACTTAATATTATAAAGAATGTCTTCCAATCACACCCATTAAATGCTTCTCGTCAGTTCCAATAGTTAAACTGTCGAATTCGACATTTTCGAAATGTCGGGATACACATTTCAACTGTTGGTTTCACCTGTTTGTTGTTTGGTTTTAAATATTCGAATGTGTCATTTTCATGCTATTGAATGCCGACATATTAATTATGCAAAATGCTTATTATTACAATATCAACTTTTTCAGGTCTGAGTAATAATACAAGTTTAGCCTACGCATCAGAAATACAATCGATGGAGGAGAATTGGCCATTACGGGGCCACATGTTCGAACCGTGTTCGAACATAAAGCACGTAAATAGAAATGATGTTCAAAGTTTGAAGTTATGGGCTTGTTTGTTTCCACTAGAAATCATACTTCTGATCGTTGCAGCCGCCATATTTGAAGAAATTGTGTGATAGTGGGCCCCATTTTGTGGAAAAAAATGGGCAAACAATTGATTTTCTTGAGAAAATAATCTAAAACAGACATGCACTATATTTGCATCACACAATGAAGGCGTTAAACATTTTATATTATATTATATTATCAGTTTCGCGTCATTATCGTTTGCATGTATTAGTCATGTAGAAATTACATTATAAGCAAAGTAGTTAACTAGACAAATATCTCATTAGCTGACTACAGTTCAACTGTCGGTCCCCATACATTGTCTCAGCAATTCTCGACAGTTAATTGCAAAATTGTGAATTAGACTAAAAATTCGAGCATAATGGATAATCGGATGCACAACATTACGTACATACATTACCTCGTAGATCCCTGGCAAAAACAAGAAAACATAAATATAGATGATAACCTAAGCATTGAGGTCCCACTTCAATCGTTGTCGACATTTGAATGTTCACCCCCACTATATTCGTCAGAATAGTCCGAGCTTATGAAGCCTTGTACTCAACAGTGTCACAAAGCTGAAGAAGTGTTTTAAGTAGAAATGAAAGCAAGCCATGTCATGCTATTTATGAGCAAAGTATTGGAGGGAAGCAACTTTAGTCATTTAGTTCGCAATAATCAATACACAACTTCAATCATTTAGCCTATTTATCAAGAGTTCTTAGAATTCATTTCATTAGGAGGCACTGCATTTAGAAACATAGTAGTAAACACACAGAATTCCTCATGTCCACAACATTAACACATCTATACATATACGAATCATATCATAATCATACTATTGACCTTCAATCTCTAATCGAAAGCATCAAACATGAGCTCAATCAATATCGTTCACAATAACACTGTATTTGAGCAAAATAACATAAACTAAACATAATGGCAATGGACCTAAACAATTTTTCAAATGAATATGAAAACAAAACAGGAACGTAAAACCTTCAAAATACCACAAATTACAAGTGCAAAATGGTACACATTTTTCTCAATCAAAATCATATTATTTCGTGTATATGTTCATTTTCAAATAGAACGAACTCGAAATCTATCTACAACACAAAATGAATTCAAAATTTCAATGGTCAGATGATGATATAACATGCATTTAATTCGTACAACACATAGTGAAGCATATGAAACAAGTTTTGCATTGTATTATAACTATCGAGAAACCAAGTGAAACTGTCTAGAATTTCAGAAACAACCTTTCGAGAACGACAAATTTTCTCGATAGATGGCTTTCATCTAAACTTCAAATATACTCTCCATATGCTAATATGAATAAAATGTTTAAAGGAACAATAACTTTCGAAAAGAATCCAATTAATTGAGAAAAAGAGAAATAATTGAACACTATACATAATCCTCAAAAACCATTTTATATGACTAATTTATGAAATTAAAAATCAACACAATATCCATTTAACTAACAATTTAACAACAGAAGCACAAACAAAAATTTAAATAATCAATAAAAGCATACCTGCCGAGACTTCCTTTTCATCTATCTTCTCTCCAATACGAACAATTTAAAAAGTAGAAAACAAACAAAAAGATCCAAAGAAAAGAAGACAAAGGTCAATTTCAGAATATGGCAATGACTCGATATCACAATCCCAGTTAATACTAATCAAAAATCGATAAACAGAGATTGAAAATGTGAGACAAAAATAGAGATTTCAACAGTCATTTCGCTTGTTCCAGATGCTTTGTCGGCCGGATGGGAAAGGAAAGTATGGCGGAGGATCAGCTAACGGAGGTCGGAGCTTTCAAGATTTGAGTTTTGATTTTCTTGCTTTTGCAAATGGGGGGAGAGTAGGGTTCGAGGAAAGTGAAGGGTCTGTTCTCTTTACCGTTTTCAAGTCATTTTCTGTTTTCGATTTTCCAAAACAATGAAAACGCGTTCTCTTTCCTGTTTTTCAAAATGCGTTTCTGAAAATGAAAAAAAAATTTGCACTGGAAACTGAAAACGTGCAAAATCACTTTTTGGAAATTTTGAAGTGGCTTCACGGTTATTTTCACAAAACGCGATTATTTTCAGAAAACACGGAAAACAGCCTTCTCTCTCTCTCTCTCTCTCTCTCTCTCTCTCTCTCTCTCTCTCTCTCTCTCNTCTACTCCCGATCTCACACACCCACAAACCAAAGCTTCCACTGATTTTCCATTTCCGATCTCAGGTACCCATTCTATATCTTGTTTTTTAATAACTTCTTCTTCTTCTTCATAACTTCTTTGCCATACTTGTGTTTTCTTCGATTTCATAGAAGTGAAGAAGCCAAAGTTTGATAAATTTTAGAACCAAAATGACAAACTTCAGCTGCCCATGTGAAAAAAAGTGGTATATTTGAGTATTTTTTACCTTATTGGCATGTTTTTTCTTTGAATTTTTGCTGGGTTCGTTTGATCTGTTTCGGTAACACTGTGTTCTTGATGTTTCTTGCTTCTTGAAGAATAATTATGTGATTTAATTGGTTACTACTGTTTGATAATCTTTTTTTTTTTGGTTGAGCTTAAAAGCTACTTAAAAGTAATAACCCTTTCTTCTAGATTTATGGGAATATCATTATCCACGTCACCACGTCATTATTTCTTTACCTTTCAGTAATAAGTTTCCAGTTATTAGTTAGCTAATTAGTTAGCTAATTAGTTTAGTGTTTGTTATTAGGTCAGAGTCTGTTGCTTCATTTCTATAAATATTGTACTTTCCATATCAGCAATACATGTGAGAAATCAGGAATAATTGTTTTCCTTGAATTAAACTCTCACCCAACTTTCTCATGGTATCAGAGCAAGTGACGACCCAGGGATTGGCGATCGTCTTCCTCGTTCTACGAAGGAGCTGAAACTGAGACGAAATTAAAATGGCGGAGGGTGATAGGGATGATCCGTTGGTGCTGCATAATTTTGACCATCCGGGAATAGCCTTGGTCACGGCGCCACTAACAGGTAGGAATTATTTGGCATGGAATAGATCTGTTCGTATAGCCCTAGGGGCGAAAATGAAATTGGGAATAATTGATGGTTCAATTGAGGTGCCAAACAAGGATTCAGCTGATTATGAGAGGTGGAATCGGGTTAATTACATGGTGACTTCATGGATTTTGAACTCTATCTCGAAGGAGATAGTCGATGCATTTCTATATACCACCACTGCAAGAGAATTGTGGACAGAAATTGAAGAAAGGTTCGGAGGGTGTAATGGACCTCAATTATACCAAATCCAGAGGGAAATATCTACCATGACACAAGGAACCTTGAGTGTAACTCAATATTACACGAAGCTTAAGAGACTTTGGGATGAACTGACATATCTCATGCCGTTGCCACAATGCACTTGTGGATCAGCAAAGGCAGCCACAGAGATGACTTCGTTCAATAGGTTGATGCAGTTCCTGATGGGACTAAACGAAGAATATGAACATGTGAGGAGCCAGATCTTAGTTACTGAACCATTACCTGTGGTAAACAAAGCTTACTCAATGGTTCAAAGAGTAGAGAAGCAAAGGAAGGTGCAAGTTGTGTACGGTGAAGGTGCTGAACTAAACGCCTTATATGCTAAATCACAGCCTTACAAAAGGGATAATGGAGTAAGGGGACAAGGAAGGAGATATGAAAACAAAAGGGAAAAAGAGCAGCAGTATTGCACACATTGCAATGTCAATGGACATAATAGAGAATCCTGCTTAAAGTTGATTGGATATCCTGATTGGTACAAAGATCTTAAAGAAAGGAAGAAAGAAAAACAGATGGCAAATCTAGCTGAGACTCCCCTTGATCTGATGACTGTAGAAGGGGGAAATAGAATGAAAGGACAGATGCATGGAATGAAGTTGAATGAAGCGATTCCACAGGAGATGCAGGGGATGAACCTGAGTGAGGTGATTCAACAGGAGCTGATCAAAATTTTCAAAGGGAA
Organism: Fraxinus platypoda; assembly: GCA_903798405.1. Classification (NCBI taxonomy): domain Eukaryota; kingdom Viridiplantae; phylum Streptophyta; class Magnoliopsida; order Lamiales; family Oleaceae; genus Fraxinus; species Fraxinus platypoda. Next base: position 4,581 of record CAIGRT010209622.1, read on the forward strand.
AGGCAATGACAGGGTGAACTATGCACACTTGGGGGATTTCGCAGGTTTTGTACTTACCACAGATTACATTTATGCTTTACATACCTGCAACCTTATAGAAGTGGGCTCCTGGATAGTTGACACAGGAGCATCAAATCATATGTGTAATGATCTAAAACTCATGCATAAACCCAAAACTATCACCACCACAGTACCTGTATATTTACCAGATGGAACAATTAACAGAGTTGAACATTCTGGCAATATATTCCTGAGCAAAAGACTTACCCTCACAAAAGTTTTGCATATACCTACTTTTAAATTTAACCTGCTGTCTGTGAACAAATTGGCCAAAACCTCCAATCTCAAATTCATCTTTCTTGATGATCATTGCTTATTGCAGGACCGTCAGACTGAAGAGACCCTGGCAGTTGGTAGAACAATCAACAACCTTTACATTCTAGATAAGAACTCCTTCCTTCAGAGTAACATCCAAAAGTATACCCCTGAACTTTGTAATGCGTCTGAAATTGCTTCAGCTGCCACTTTACCTTCTAAACCTTGTAATAATCAGTCTGACAATGCCATTTTGTGGCACAAAAGACTTGGTCACGTTCCTAAAAATGTCTTACAACATTCTATATTAGGAACACAGTGTAATAAGGGTGATTTCATTCCTTGTGACGTATGTGCTTTGTCTAAACAACATAGATTACCTTTTCAAAGAAGTTATATTCAGTCTAGAACTTCCTTTGAACTCTTACATGTTGATATCTGGGGACCTTACAAATGGGCTTCCATATGTGGATCGCATTATTTTTTAACACTTGTTGATGATTTCACTAGAGCTACTTGGACTTTTTTATTAAAACACAAGACTCAAGTTTTGCACACCATGAAGTTTTTCCATCAGATGATAAAGAATCAGTTTCAAACCATCATCAAAATCATCAGGACTGACAATGGGTCAGAATTCCTGAGTCAAGCTTTTCAAAATTTCTTAGCTACAAATGGCATTCTGCATCAAAAGTCATGTGTCTACACCCCACAACAAAATGGGGTTGTAGAAAGAAAACATAAACACTTGCTTCAAGTAGCTCGAAGTCTCATGTTTGAATCTTCTTTACCAACTTATTTCTGGGGGGAATCAATTTTAATGGCTACATATATTATAAATCGACTTCCCTCCAAACTGTTGAATTGGAAAACACCTTTTGAATTGTTACACAATAAAACGCCCACATATCATCATATAAGAACATTTGGTTGTTTATGTTATGCCACAAACACATTACCCTCAAAGCATACATTCTCTCCTAGAAGTTTTAAATGCATCCTTTTAGGTTTTAGTTCAGGACAAAATGGATACAAGGTGTTTGATATTAATACTCGACAAATTTTTGTGTCTAGGGATGTGATTTTTCATGAACACATCTTTCCATACAACAATCACTTCAATTATGAACTTGTTGCTCCCTTGCCTATATCTGTTGGTGAGCATGAGGTTGATATATTACATGACAATAACTCTCAGCCACCATCTGCTGCTCACCCCACTGAATCATGGATTGCCAGGGATAACAACAGTCTGCCACCTGCAATAAGTCCTGAAATTGATACCCAAATACTAACACATAATCTGATTGCCACACCTGCTACCCCAAGAAGAAGTAACAGACAGAAAACCACTCCTCATTGGCTTCAAGATTTTGTGACTAATTTTAGTCACAGTGAAAATATTCAGTCTGATATTCAACCACCAGTTGCATCCCATTCTTCACACTCCACCCCAATGTTCAATACACATTACACTCACTTTCTTGCCAATGTCAACACTATTCATGAGCCTAATTCCTATAGGGAAGCTAGTACTAAAGCTGAATGGGTCGAGGCAATGAATGCAGAACTAGCTGCACTTGATAAGAATGATACTTGGGATCTTGTTTCCCTCACCCCTGACAGGAAGCCAATAGGCTGTAAATGGGTTTTTAAAGTAAAACTAAAGGCAGATGGGACAGTAGATAGATGCAAAGCTAGATTGGTAGCTAAGGGATACCACCAAGTAGAAGGGGTTGACTACTTTGAAAGCTTTTCACCTGTGGCAAAACATGTTACTATTAGAATTTTCTTGGCAATTGCCACTACAAAGATGTGGCCCATTTTTCAACTAGATATTAATAATGCATTTTTACATGGTTATCTAGAGGAGGAGGTATATATGTGGCCATCGGAAGGTTATTCTAAAGCAAAACAGGGACAGATTTGCAAGCTCAAAAAATCGCTTTATGGCCTTAAACAGGCCAGTAGGCAGTGGAATACGGAATTGAGCAGACATCTTGAGAGCTATGGTTTTCATCAATCTTCACATGACCATTGTTTATATGTTCTAACCAAGGATGACTTGTTTGTGGCTGTACTTGTATACGTTGATGATTTGCTTGTGACAGGAAATAGTGAAGATGAAATCCGAAACCTCAAGGCGTCTCTTCATTCAGCATTCACCATCAAAGATCTGGGAAATGCCGAGTATTTCCTTGGCATTGAAATTGCAAGAGGAAAGGATGGGACATATATAAATCAAAGAAAGTACGCTTTTGATTTAGTTACTGATGCTGGTTTATCAGGAGCAAAGCACACTGTCACTCCACTACCAAAGGTTCTGTAATTCTTTGGAGATAATGAAAAAGTGCTCGACAACCCAGATAAGTATCGCCGACTGGTTGGAAGGCTTTTATATCTCACTTTAACTAGGCCAGATATTACCTTCAGTGTCCAGCAACTATCTCAATTTGTGCATTCCCCGACACTGACTCACTGGAATGCTGCAATTCACGTCGTGAAATATATCAAGGGCACATTATCTACTGGTCTGTTCTATCCTGTCACGAACGGATTTCGCATTGAGGCGTTTTGCGATGCTGACTGGGCCTCCTGTTCAGACACACGAAGGTCCCTCATAGGCTATTGTATCTTCTTAGGAGGAGCTCTCATCTCCTGGAAAACAAAAAAACAAACCACAGTTTCCCGTAGTTCAGCAGAGGCAGAGTATCGAAGTATGGCCGCTACGGTTTGTGAGTTGTTATGGATTTCCTACATTTTGTCTAATTTTCAGATTCCTCTACTTCTTCCAATCTCTCTTTGGTGTGATAATCAAGCGGCTCTCCACATTAGTGCTAATCCCGTGTTCCACGAGCGCACTAAGCACTTGGATATTGATTGTCACATTGTTCATAACAAGTTCAAAGATGGCTTCATCATTCCCAAGCACATCTCCACGCATCATCAGCCAGCTGACATTTTTACCAAAGCTCTCTCTGGACCACAGTTCCATAAAATCGTCTCCAAGTTGGGTCTGCTAGTTTTTCACCGCGATCCCACTTGAGGGGAGGATATGGGAATATCATTATCCACGTCATTATTTCTTTACCTTTCAGTAATAATTTTCCAGTCATTAGTTAGCTAATTAGTTTAGTGTTTGTTATTAGGTCAGAGTCTGTTGCTTCATTCCTATAAATACTGTACTTTCCATATCAGTAATACTAGTGAGAAATCAGGAATAATTGTTTTCCTTGAATTAAACTCTCACCCAACTTTCTCACATTTTTCGTGTGACAAATGCAAGAATATCTCGTTAAAGATGAATGTAGCTATCACATCGAGTGTCAATTAACTATAAATTTTGTGTTTGCTTTGCTTGTTTCTCGATTTAGAGATGGATGGTGTGATATCGGTGTTTCATAGTGACCCGACTAAATTGAGGCTTCACACGACAAGATCATGGGATTTTATCAACTTACTTGAAGGAATTGGGAATTCAAGCTCTTCAAATGCAGAAGAATTATTGCGTAAAGCAAATTATGGGAAGGATATCATTGTTGGGGTCTTAGACACTGGTAATCTGAACATGTTTTTATTTGCAGATCTATACGTTAATAACAAATTTATTACAAACAAGTTTAATTTTTTATTATTTGTATGATTTCTTTTCAACCCGCTTCTCGTCCATTAAAAAGCTTAAAAATTTAATGTTCAGATAAATTACTCTTTTAATTAAAAATGTAAATAGAAGAGAACTTGTTTTTACAAGAAGGTATGAGTTATTTTTGAGAGCATGTTTGGCTTAACTTCAATTACTGGTGAAAATTGAAAATAAATAAATTAGTTTTGATAAAAATAACTTTTTGGAGTTGAAAAGGTTAGAAATATTGTAACTTAGCGTGTTTGGAGATAAAAAGTTTCTTAAAAGTAACTTTGCATTTTTCTAGACCTATCCAAACATGCTCATCACGAGTTGAGATCTAATATCCCCATTTAGTTGTTTTTCGTAAGTATCTATTCATTAACATTTTGACAAATTAAATCATTACATCAACTCTTGTTCGCAAATAGTAAGACACAATACATTACATAACAACGAAATCCTTTGAAATGACATCCTCCTATTTGCGAGAAAAAGAATAAATATTAATATTTTAATGAAGAATAGCTAAAGGGACAACATACCTCGATCCGTGAACCAGTTAGTAACCTACTTACACCCAACTTTGAACGAAAAAATAAATAAATAAAATTTACTTGTTTACTTAATGAGTAATTTACCAGTTAGTAATAAATAAAATTTACGTAAAAATTTCACTTTCTATTAACTGAAGCTATAGCATCTATGACAAGTATCTTAGTAATATCTATCTTCCGTTAGGTATATGGCCAGAATCCGAGAGTTTCAATGATCATGGAATGGAACCTATTCCCAAGTCATGGAAAGGGGAATGCCAGAATGGTGTTGGTTTTAATTCATCTAATTGTAATAGGTGAATTCTTCACACATATTTTCAAATTTAATCAAACTGGGATTTGAAAGGATAAAAGAGATGAAGAAGGTTTCAGATGAATAGCTTCTGATAATTAATTTATTTCCTTGAATTTACAATGTATGGAGCTGCATACTTATAGCATTTACACGTATGAAAGAGGATCTGATTCTCTAACAAATTCAACAGAAAATCCCTAACAGAAATCCAGCTCATGTATTCTAGAATCATCCTTTTTTGTTGCTGAGCTGGGAGAGGTCGTGGCTGAGGCAGCTGCTGTGGTGACTGCTGTGGTGAATCTAACATCCCCCCGCAAGATGGAGAGTGGATGTTAATGACTCTCATCTTGAGCAAGAAAGAATAGAACAAAGGAGAGTGAAGAGCTTTGGTGAAAATGTCAACCAGCTGGGAGTGTGACGATGTGTAAGCAGTGGCGATCAGACCTTCCTGAATTTTATCACGAATTAGATGACAATCTAATTCGATGTGCTTGGTCCTCTCATGGAAAACAGGGTTGGAGGCAATGTGGAGAGCAGATTTGCTATCACAATGAAGGGCAGCTGGTTGAGGATGTGGAATTGTGAGATCATTAAGTAAGTATTTCAACCAAACAAGTTCACAAGAGGCAGCAGCCATGGATCTATATTCGGCTTCAGCAGAGCTTCGAGAGACTGTGGTTTACTTCTTACATTTCCATGAGATAAGTGACTTTCCAAGGAAGATGCAAAAGCCGGTAGTTGACCTTCGTGTGTCAGGGCAAGAAGCCCAATCCTAGTCACAGTATGATGTAAGTTGGGAAGGAGAAGATGAAGGAAAAAATAATCCTTGGCCAGTGGACCTTTTTACATAGTGCAGAACTTTGTAAGCAGCCTGAAGGTGAGGAACACGAGGTTGGCTCATGTATTGGCTGAGCAGATTAACTGAGAAGGATAAATCAGGACGTGTGATAATTAAGTAGAGAAGTCTACCAATGAGTCTTCTGAATTCGGATGGATCATGTAGCAGCTTGCTTTCATCTTTATTTAACTTGAGATTTGGATCCATAAGAAGTAAACTGGGTTTGCAGGCAAGTAAACCGGCATCATGTAAAATGTCAAGGGTATATTTTCTTTGGCAAAGTTGGATTCCACTGGGGTTTCGGGCTATTTCCAAGCCAAGGAAGTACTTGAGAGTACCAAGATCTTTTATCTTGAATTGAGAAGCCAGAAATGTTTTAAGATCAGAAATACTGTGAGGGTCATTCGATGCTACAATGATATCATCGACATAAACAAGCAATGCTATAAAAGAATGGTCAGATGTTTTTGTAAAAAGGCTATAATCAGCCCGGGACTGAATAAATCCAAATTGGAGTAAGGAAGTGGAAAATTTCGCATACCATTGTCGAGAGGCCTGTTTAAGGCCATATATCTTTTTGTAAAAAGGCTATAGTCAGCCCGGGACTGAGTAAATCTAAATTGGAGTAAGGAAGTGTAATATTTCTCATACCATTATCGATAGGCCTGTTTAAGGCCATATAGGCTCTTTCTTAACTTGCAAACTTTATTCTGACCTTGAACAACATATCCAGGGGGTAGTTTCATGAACACCTCTTCATCCAAGTCGCCATGGAGAAAGGCGTTATTAACATCAAATTGTTGTAGGAACCAGCCTTTGATAGCAGAAACAGCTAGTAATGTCTTGACAATCACAAGTTTGGCAACGGGAGAAAATGTTTCATGGTAATCAAGCCCCTCTTCTTGGGTGTAACCTTTGGCAACTAAACGTGCCTTGTGTCTTTCAACTGTACCATCTGAATTGTATTTGATTTTGTAAACCCATTTGGAGCCAATAGCTTTCTTACCAATTTGCAGATCAATGATATCCCAAGTGTTATTGAGTTCTAAAGCAGCAATCTCACTATCCATGGCTTTGCGCCAGTCTATGTTCTTCACAGCTTGTGCATAAGAATGTGGCTCAGTATGACTAAGGATAGAAGTAGTAAAAGCAACATGTGTGGGTGATTATTTGACAAGAGATGAAACAGAAGATAATGGATAGAGAGGAGTATTAAGGGCAGTACCGTTACCTTGGAGCCTGATGGGGAAGCAGAAGGCACAATGACCTGTTGACAGTAGTAATCCTGAAGATATGGTGGGGTTTTTTTTTTATCTGTGTGATCTGCGAGGAGGAGATTGAGGTTGTGAAGGGGTCTATTCAGAAGGGGAGTCTGAGTATGAGCTGGAAGAATGGAAAGTGGTAGGAGAAAGGGTATTAAGAGGAGTCGTGGAAGGGGAAGCTAAAGTGGGGGAAGAAAAAGGAGGAGAGATATTTTCTGAAATGAAGTCAAAGTGGGGTGAAGGGTTACCATGTACTGGGATAGGAGGTGGAAACGAAGCTGGTGAAGGTGGCTGTGAAGTAGAGGGGGTGGTGGTACTGCTATAGGGAAAAATTTCTTCATAGAAGGTGACATCACGAGAGTGAAAAATGGATTTAGTGTCCAAGTCAAGTAGCTTGTAGCCTTTAATGCCAAAGGGGTACCCAAGTAGAATGTACTTTCTTGCATGAGAATCAAATTTGTGCCTATTTTGTTTTAATGTAGAGGCATAACATAGGCAGCCAAATGTTCTTAAATGAGTGTAGGATGGTTTGGTTTGAAAAAAGAGCTCGTAGGGAGTTTGATTTTGTAAATTGGGAGATGGTGTTCTGTTAATGAGATAAGTGGCAGTTAAAACACAATCACTCCAAAAGGAGAGGGGAACATTAGACTGGAATTTTAAGGCACGAGCGACATTTAAAATGTGTTGGTGTTTCCGTTNGGAGTTTGATTTTGTAAATTGGGAGATGGTGTTCTGTTAATGAGATAAGTGGCGGTTAAAACACAATCACTCCAAAAGGAGAGGGGAACATTAGACTGGAATTTTAAGGCACGAACGACATTTAAAATGTGTTGGTGTTTCCGTTCGACAACGCCATTTTGTTGGGGGGTTTCAACGCAAGTCTTATGATGAATGATACCCTTTTGTATATAGAAACTTGTCATTGCAAATTCATTGCCGTTGTCAGATCGAATGACTTTAATTTTCGTGTGGAATTGTGTTTCAACAAGAGAACAAAATGATTGGAGGATTGTTCTAGTTTGGGATTTATTGGTCATTAGATAGACTCATGTGGATCTTGAGAAGTCGTCAACTATTGTTAAAAAATATTTGGATCCATCATGTGCCATTTGGGAGCAAGGCCCCCAAATGTCACAATGAATGAGATCAAAAGAGTGCAATGCCCGACTGTTACTAGGTGAAAATGATAATCTGTGTGTTTAGAAAAATGACAAGTAGAACAAGGAACATTCTGATTCATTAATTTCAAGTGAGGCAGCTGTTGCTGCAATAACAATAACCGGGAGTCAGACAAGTGGCCCAATCTACAATGCCATAAATGGTGATCATTTGCAGGGGTAACTAAAGCAGAAACAGGAGCTCGATTAAAAGGTAACTGAGGCAAAATAGAATATAGAGCTGTGGGAGGAACTTCTGTCAACTGTAGCTTATAAAGGCCATTGTGAGCCTTACCCTTCCCAATCGCGCTCCAAGTGAAAAGGTCCTGCAAATAGCAATCATTATGAAAAAAAAGAATGCAACAATTAAGGTCTCTAATTAATTTTTGGGCTGAAAGAAGATTAAAATTAAAAGATGGAATGCATAAAACATCATTGAGTGTGAGATTCTTATTAATTTGGACAATGCCTCTGTGAGTAACGGTGGCAAGAGTGTCATTTGGGAATTTAACCTGAAAATGCACTGTGCTAGGCAAAGAAGTGTAAAGTGATGTGCAGTAGATCATGTTATCTGTAGCACCCGTATCTATGATCCAAGGAATGTTGTGTGAAGATGTTTTGTGAGAGACTGAGAAACAAGATGATATACTAGACATGGTGGAAGCCGTGGGAAAATAAGAGCTAACTTGAGGTGTAGCAGGAGACTGAACAAGATTAGCAGCAGACTGTAGAACCTGAGACTGGAGCAAAGTGATGAGCTGTTGATATTGCTGTTTCGTAAGAGCAGTGATCTGTTCATAGCTGGAAAAGCTAACTTGATTGACTGAAGACTCAAAACTTGTGCCTCGATTGGCAAGTTTATGGCCTAGTGGATAGCCATGTAATTTGTAGCATTTATCAACATTATGACTAGGGAGATTGCAGTGAGTGCAAGTTGGCTTTTCAAGATGTGGATTGGCCTTGAAACATTTGTCCAAGGAATGGCCAGAAATTTTGCAGAAAGTGCAGAAAGGTCGTTCCCTCTTCTGATAGTTAAAATTTCTGGTGTTGTCCCTGGTGTTTGGAAAATGACTCTTGGCAGCCAGAGCAAGAGTATCATGGAGGTTGGGAATATGAGAAATCTATTTGCGTTTTTCTTCTTGTTGAACAATGGCATAGACTTCACTTAATGATGGGGTGGGTTTGATGAGTATAATCTGAGCTTTGATGTTGGTAAAAGACTCATTGAGTCCCATAAGGAACTTCATCATCCAGTCACGCTGCTGATGTTCGAGCACGGGTTTCATAGCACCACAAGTGAAAGATGGAATGAATTCAAAATTGAGAAGCTCATCAAATAATCCTTTCAATTTAGAAAAATAGAGGCTGACAGAATCATCACCTTGGGCAAGGGAATGGATGGATTGCTTTAATTCAAAAATTCGTGGTCCATTATTTTGTGCAAAACGCTGCTCTAATTCAAGCCAT
>CAIGRT010209647.1:0-16816 GCA_903798405.1 Fraxinus platypoda
GATTTTTAATGTCCAAACCGACCAAACCCAACCCGACCCGACCCGACCGAAATTTGATTGGGTTGGGTTGGGTTGGGGTTGGGATGGAACACATAAATGGGTTGGGTAAAAAATCGACCCAACCTTTTACCCAACCCATGCCCATCCCTACTTGACACTGTCTTGGTGAGTATGTCTGCCAGTTGGTCTTCAGAGATCACGAATGGAAATTGAATTACCTTTGCTTACAGATTTTCCTTGATAAAATGTCGATCTATTTCCACATGTTTCGTCCTGTCATGTTGGATCGGGTCGTGAGATATGGCAATAGCTGCTTTGTTGTCACAAAACAGGTTTATCTCAGTAGTGGGGGCAAAACCAATTTCGGTGAGTAGTCTTTTTATCCAAAGGAGTTCGCAAAGTCCTTTTGCCATTTCTCGATGCACTTGATAATGATACCACCTTTTGTTTCTTACTTTTCCATGTAATGAGATTCCCGGGCCAGTATGCATCTGTGTAGCCTTCTATTCTCAAATGTTTATTCTTTGAGAACATAAGTCCTTTTCTAGGTGAGAATTTTAAATACCTTAGTATCCGGGTCACATCATCCATGTGATCTTCACTAGGGTTGTGCATGAACTGGCTAACCACACTTACAGCATATACAATATCTAGGCGGGTATGTGACAGGTATATGAGTTTGCCGACTAGTCTTTGATACCTCCCTTTATCAGTTGGTACTTGACCTGGGTGCTCACTAAGTCGATGATTCTAGATAATTGGAGTGTCTGTCTTTTTGCATTCTAACATCGTTTGCATCATATGTCATATGATCAGTGGCCCCGGAGTCGAGTAACCATGCACTATTATTCTTGTCCCTGGAAGTAGTAATACATACTGAACCAAAATTACCTAAATCCGAGGTAGCATCCCCTTCTTAAGAAGACCTAATCTGGGGAATTAAAGACATCTGTGATCCTGCCGTTACCACTGCTACTTTGCCCGTTCGTCTGTCAGTGTCGGTTCCATCTTTTTTCTTTTTTTCCTGCAGTTCATGCCACCAATCAGGATACCCATTAAGTTTAAAACAATTTTCTTGTGTGTGCCTGGAATTCCCACAGTGAGAATTGAAAATTTTGATTGATTGAATCAAACTTGTAAAATTATCATATTCATCAAAGTTTCTTATTTGTCTCTTAGTATTTAATTTATTATAATTATTCATTAAAAGAGATATATTTTGAGAAGATTTTTTGAACATACATTGCATTTATTTCTTCTTCATTTTTTCATTGAAACACTTTGATTGATTGAATCTAAATTTTGATTATCATATTCATCAAAGTTTTTCATCTAACACTTGAGCTATCATTTATTACTATTCATTGAAGCGGTAGCCTATCTTAGTACTTAAATTGTTTGTATTATTTATCGAGAGATGAATTCCATTGTAAAATCACTTTGATAAAGTGTGGATCGTGTTGAAGTCCTTTAAAGATCAACATTGTATAAGGATCGGTGCTCCTTATTGTAAGTTACCGTGTAGGTCATATTGAGGTCTCATAAATCTCAACATTGTATAAGGATTGGTGCTCCTTGTTTTGTAAGTTGTCAGAATCGTTGTAAAGGATTGGATTGCACCATAAGTCAATCAATATAGTAAAAAAATCTTACTCATGCCCGAGAGCTTGGTAATGGAGGACGTAGATCATTGCTTTAGATCAAACATCCACAATTATATCATTTGCATCATCTCTCCCTTTTACTTATCGTTTTTATATTTGTGCTTATTATTTGAATTAATTTATTTTGTCTTTACTTACTTGAATTTAGATTAATTCTTCGAAAAAGTTTTAAAAACCTATTCACCCCTTCTTGGTTAGTTATTCTTGTGCTATCATTGTCGTTGCATTTGAATGTTCGCCCTCCGCTATATTTGTCCGAATTGTTCGAGCTTATGAACCCATGCACTCGACAGTGTCACAAAGCTAGAAGAATGTTTAAATAGAAATGAAATCAAGCCATGCCATTTATAAGCAAAGTATTGGAGGGAAGCAACTTTTGTCATTTAGTATACAACAACCAATACACAACTTCAGTCATTTAGCTTATTTATCAAGAGTTTTGAGAATCCATTTCATTGGGAGATGTTGCATTTAGAACCATAGTAGTAAACACACATAGAATTCTTCATGTCCACAATATTAACACATCTATACAAATACGGATCATATCATAGTCATACTATTGTCCTCCAGTCTGTACTTGAGAGGATCAAACATGAACTCAATCAACATCGTTCACAATAACACTATATTTGAACAAAATAACATAAAATAAGCATACATGACAATGGACCTAAACAATTTTTCAAATAAATTTGGAAACAAAACATGAACATAAAAACTTTCAAAATACTACAAATTACAAGTTCAAAATGGTATACATTTTTTCCCAAAAAAAAAATAAAACCATCTTACTTCGTGTTATTTCCTTTCTTCCTACCACTCTGTGTATGGAGTCCGGTTTGACATGATGGTATTCAAATGTATGTTGAGCATCGTTTTTTCGTCACGACCACTTCTACTTTTTTGATGTGACGATGGGGTAGATTTGGTGTGATGTTTTTCTACTCTTTGTACTATTTTTCATTTAGAAAAAATCAATTTTAATTAAGGACGCTCAAAGGATTTAAAATTTTTAGACGGGCAAAAAAGTTCAAAAGTGATATTTTTACAAAAATTATTAAAATGTGACATTTTTGAAATGACTATACAAGAAGTGACATAGAGTGCAATTTCCTCTTGATAAAATTATTCTCTAATGTGATAATGACGGATTAAGTCAACATTTCATCAATTTAATCAACAATCATGCTCCACAAACAAGCTCAAACGCAGGTTCAAAATAGAATGGACACGTGTGATTGAATAGTTTGAAAAAAATAAAAACACAACACCCAATTATTATCTGCTACATCACCCCGCCTATCTATCTCTGTCCTTGAGCCTGTCCAATGAGCATTATTATTTAACCAATTTTCTCAAGTGGCAAATGATTTTTTTAGAGAGTGTGTGAATAAAAATAAAGGAATAAATCTCTCATAAACTATGTGAGTGAGTGTAAATAATTTTATTTTTTTTTCAAATAATTCTTCTCCCAGATAAGTTCTATCAAAAGCCAGAGGTGCAAATCTTCATGCAGTCGTCTTCAAATAAGTCAAGGGGTACTTTTGTAATTCTTGTTAAATAGTTTAGACCCTTCAACGCCTGTTACGCGCCTGCATTGAATAACTTCCCTCGTGGCCACTTGTAATTGGACCAAGTCAACTGCAATTTTTAATGGTTTTTTATATTACGAGTCAAAGTCGCCGTTAGGAATTTTCTGGGCGGGTGTAAGTTCACAAGAAAATACATATAAAATCAAAACAAATATTTAGCCCCTCTGGCGGGGGACTAAATTTAATTTTTTAGTAAAATTTGATAAAAGTTAATGAAACGTGTGATTAAAAAATCATGAATCTCATATAGCGTATGATTAAAATTAATTGTTAATCTTGATTTAAATTAAAATAAAAAATTTTAATTTCTATCAAATAGGGGCTAAATATTTTCTTCTGAAAGTAAAAAATGCACCAGCTCGTTTTTTTTTTTTTTTGGCCTTTCTAGCTTATTATCCTAAAACTGCTTTTAGAGATAGTGACATTGGACCAATTACCACTAAAAGCTCTTATAATTGGCAAAATCACTTTAATAAAATTTGCCAAAAAGGATCGAGAGCAGTTTTTGAGTCTCAAAAGCTTATTTAAACTTTTTAAAAGTTATGTCAAACTGGCCCTTTATTGTCTATGATCCCTTTATACAACTTGGCAACTTGCAAATTTCCTGCCCGATGAATATGATGATTCCAATCCCGTCAAGGTCGAATTAAAGAGTCAATTTCAGTTCATAGTTTACATACAAGGTGTCAATTGGTGGGCTGAACTGGCTCGACCAACACGAATGTCGGCCCAACTCAGGCATTGCTTACATGAATTAGCCCATTTAAAAATGTAGTCCAGGGCTAGCTCAAATTGTATTCAAATTCTTGGACCGAATGGCCTGCAGACCCGTCAATATTGCATGCTACTCAATTCACGCTAGGCAAACTCGTCATTTTATAATCTATAGTGGAAAAAAAAATATTCTCATTGTTATATTTGCAAATTACATCGTTAAAATGTTCGTCAAATGTAAAAAAAAAAAAAAAAAATCACTTTACAAATAGAATTTACTGCTAGTAGTAAAAAGCTTTTAAATAAATCGAGTCAACTAGCTCAACGTTTCTACCATAATGGGCGAATCAACCCATGAATTGATCTTCGGAAAGTTGAGCTAGTTATGATCAAATCTTTGAATGAGTTTGGACTGTCTACCCATTTTGACACTACTACATTTTCTTACATTTAATTTTTAATCGAAAGTATGTATAAAAATTCTTCAACCTTTTTAGAATATCTAATGGAGAAAACGATAACTATGAGGGGAAAGTTGATGGAAATTCTTCGTGAGCTTTTTGAAACGATAGTTTGTATCATCCTTTTGATCTGAAAATAAGTTTTGACAGTTTGAGTAGCCACTTTTGGATGGTCGTAAGTTTTACCCCGGTGGATGGTTTTGGGTTTCAGCGAATGAAACATTAAGATTTCAACATAAAGATCACGCACGATCGATCTTAAAAAAGACACGAAGAAATGGACAAGAGAGAATTATTTCGGCTAGGATTTTTGTGTGTTGAAACCTAGCCATTCATTTGTGTTGTACACGTACGATTCGAGGACCGTAGAGGCCTACACTTGAACATACAAAACCACACACACCATATTTTATTCAATGAAATTACTCTCATTTTTTTTCTTATCTTTTCTCTTTTTTAGTAAAATGTCGAAATGCTATTCAGAGATAACTTCACGGTCTTGGAAGAGATCGGACGATGAATCAAGGTATATGCTGACACAGAGGTCCCTACTTGGTGCTATTACGTTCGATGTCTCGAACTCTAATGCTACATGAGGACTTACTATCACGTGGAGCATTAAAATGTCCAATTTTTTGAGCATGTATACGGACCACTTCCTTGGCGAGTAACGAGATTTTATGTAATACTAAGTAGTAAAAATTATGTTTTGGCATTGTTTAGCTTCCATCGTCAACTTCTAAAATAAGGAGACGAATGATAGTTTTGAAAGTTTGTTTTTGGTAACCCTATTTTAAAAATCCCCGTCGCCATCCTTGTAGGTTTTAAAGCTATGTAATGAAGGAAGATTTGGTGTGAAATCCTACCTTTTGATTTCTATACTTGCGTTCGATAAGTTGGTTATGTTTTTAGTACAAACAGGTACAATATTAAATGATAAAATAATTAATATCATGAAGCGCAAGTGTCGACGCTCTTGATCACGAGTGTTGGCACCACGATGCGCATGAAGAAATTTTTTGTTGAATATGTTTTTGATAGTTCTTTTTCATTTTTTGTCCATCTCTGTAGTCTAATGTAATAAAGACTACAAATAAGTAAAAATCGAGTATGTTACATTCATACTTGATTTTTCTGATTTTGCATTTATGTTCTTGTCACCTAATGGGGCATACTAGGTTGCTTTTTAATGATTGATATTCGATAGTTTATCCCTCTAGATCTACATTGTTACATGAAACGAAGAAAATTTAAAATATGATCATATTACACTACCGAGCCTGTAAGTACGACCGTGTAATAAAAAGTCTTGAGTCGTCCAAATTAGTATTAGGTCTAACCTGAAAGGAAATACTAAAGATAAGTGCGACGTTTTGAACTAGATTCAATCAATCAGTTAATAAAGTTTTAGTTTTTTAATTACCGTTAATAATATTGTCTACCACTATGAACAATTTTAAAATTTCAATTTCTGATCAATAAACTTGACAAATTACCTAGACATTTCGAATAATAACTCCAAAATTAGTGTACTAAAAAAGTAGACACCTATAAAATTTATAACTACGTTGCTATCCATATTTTTCTCTAAAAAATTCAGCCGACTTTTATATATAAAAATAAACAAAATAACTATAACTAGTCCCAAAATCTACGTCATTTCTCTTTTTCAAGTGTTATTTTTTATTTAAAATCCAATTGTAAATCAAAATAAGATCGATTGGCCTGACCCTAATTCTATTTAGCTATTCCAAAGCTACTTTAAGTATTTTTGAACTTATCGTGAATTTCGATAGCTATTCGTCTACATAGAAATTTCACTCACCCTCCCTAACAAAATCCCAAAAAAACTTGGTAAAAATTTACATATAAAAAAACCATATTAAAAATTTACATATAGAGAACCCCTAATTTCACTCCTATTGTCACGCGGACACACGCACACACACACACACACACTATTTTTTCGACCTTAAATTCCAAGAATACATGACCAATAAAATACACAGAAATACACACAAAAAACAAGACACCTCACCTACTATTCTCCTCGTCCTCGTCCTCCTCCTCCTCCTCCCATCGCAGTACCAAATGAAATCAAGGTAATGAAAACACCCCTTCGAACAACAAATCCAACAATCCAACATAAAAAATGTCGGCATTATCCTCATCCTCAACATCAAGAAAAGATGTAATTTTCATATCCAGTTTGATAATTTTATGGTACTCTACAAACATTGGAGTCCTCCTCCTCAACAAATTTTTGCTATCCAACTATGGATTTGCCTTTCCAATCTTACTCACCATGTGCCATATGTCAGCATGTGCTATCCTCAGCTATATCTCCATTGTTTTCTTGAAAGTAGTGCCGCTACAGAGGATCAAATCAAGGTCCCAGTTCTTCCGGATTGCAACTCTAAGCGTCGTATTTTGTGGGTCTGTTGTGGGTGGTAATATTTCCTTAAAGTTTTTGCCGGTGTCCTTTAATCAGGCTGTGGGTGCAACCACTCCATTTTTCACTGCACTGTTTGCTTATTTTATGACCCTTAAAAGGGAGGCTTGGGTTACTTATGCTTGTCTTGTGCCTGTGGTTGCCGGGGTTGTCATTGCAAGCGGGGTACGTTTTTCTTTTCTCTGAATTTTTGGGATTAAACTTATTTTTATTTTTCAATTAATTTTAACTTGATTTGGGTTTAATTCTGTGTGAAAAAGATTAATTTTTGTATATTCAGATTGTTATTTAATTATACACATATAAGCAGATCTGATTTTCGTGTGTGAAACTAAGATATCCCGCTTTATTATGATATTTCTATTGTCATCTGGTGATCTATATGGAAAAGATCCAATTTTTCTTAATGGATATTGTTTTTCTAAGGTTGTTTATTGCTTGGGTTATTTTAGATTGCCTGTTGCAGAAATGAATATCAGATCTAAAATATTGGTGTTAATATTTGAATTTAAAGTAATGAAGTTACAAACATTGGCATAATCAGAGGTAAAATAGAATGTAGATGACCTTCTCCAATTACAATTATAACATGAAGTTTGCAAATTTTGAACAGATTATACTCGTTGCCATGCTTATATATGTGAAAATTTGTTGTGAAATCCAGACCATGGGACGTGCTAATCTTGTGATCTTTGCAAATATTTGAGGAATACAGTTTCTTTGCCACACTATAATGCTATGCTAGAGTTTGGCCCCCATTTTGAAGAAATTTTAAATTTTGGAACAGTGATTGATGAGAAAATATCTGGTTGAAAGATAATGGAAAGTTTTAGATTTGTGTGTAATATTATTTTATTTGGAGAATGTGTTCTTAAAAGTAAGAAAGAAAAAATTTAAAAAAATTAACGGGGCCAAACACTAGCTATGTAAGGCTGGACCTAGTCCGATTCGGTTCGATTCTAAGGAGAACCTAACTGAACCCGAATTTTTGGGTATTTAGCAAATGGAATCGTTGAGTCCAAATTTAATTTGGAACCATTCGGGTTCGGTTCGGTTCGGTCCGGTCCAGTTGGTCCGGTTCCATTCGATTCTCGTGTTCCGTACAATAATTAAATTTTTTTATATTTACAACGCTACATTAATTCAATTAATGACATGTTCAATTTTAGCTCTTACAAAATAACGTAATCCAATCCCATGATATCTTTTGTGCCTCTCTTTGTTGAGTTCTCCATAGATTTGGCGGTTAAAATAACAGGAAGAGGAAGATAGCAAACTCACAATAAGAAATAGGGTTTCCAATTCGATTTCTTCAGACAGAAATAACACTACGGTAGAATAAGAAACTTGTGTAAAATTTAGGTCAATTTGATTGGTTGGACTTGGGCTGGAAATTAGAAATGGGAAAATCATATTTTGGGTTTGGGCTAAATTAATTAGTTAACAAATTTATTTTTAAAAATAAAATAATTTGGTTTATTTAAGATAAAAAAATTAGGGATATTCGGTTCTAGGTCTAGAACCGAGAACTGAACCAAACCCGTTGGTTCTCGGTTCAAATATCCGTTCTGGTATTTAATTTAAGAAGAATCACTCGGTTCGGGAGTTTTGTCCAGTCCTAATGCCATGTATTTGCGTAAAAGATTAGGAGTTTAACTTTTCTTTTAAAATCTATGATTAAGCAAGTAAATGTTCTGTGAGTATGTGACCTAATCTGTTCAACTATATATTCGTCAACAAATTCACTTAACAGGATGTCTACTTTTGTAAAATTGCAAGATCCAAAAGTTTTTAGTTGTTTGCAGGGTGAGCCAAGCTTCCATTTGTATGGATTTATCATGTGCATAAGCGCTACTGCAGCAAGAGCTTTTAAGTCTGTTCTTCAGGGGGTCCTCCTTTCTAGTGAAGGGTAAATATTCGGCTATATGTGTATATACTATCACGAACATGTTTCGCAGTGCTTAGAAGTTACTTTTCCATCAAGTTATGATTTTCCAGAAATTGAGTTTTGTTAATAAAGAATAGCCACTTTTAACATCATGTTTGGCAATATAAGCAACTTAAAGTTAACATTTATTTATGCGCAACCAATCATGCTCTAGTTGCATCGTTATTATTTCCTATTCGTAGTAACAATTTAGACTTCGAACAACTTCAAGCTCGATTTCTGTTCATCTTCATTGAGAATGACAGAACGTGAATGAGAAGCAATGAACTATCTTTTATTGCTGAATTTTGTTTTCTTCATCTTTGATTTGGTAGACATTTAGAACTGCTAAATTATTTTATCATTTGTAGTATTAGAAATCGAAATTACTCCTCGATATATCTGACACACTAAAGTTCAAGCTCACAATTGGCCAATATAACATACTCTCATTGTTGCAGAGAAAAATTGAACTCCATGAATTTGTTACTTTATATGTCCCCAATTGCTGTCGTTGTATTACTACCTGCAGCACTTACAATGGAGCCCAACGTATGGGACGTAACTATATCACTTGCATTGGAACATAAATTCATGTGGGTACTACTTTTGCTTAATTCATCAATGGCTTATGGAGCCAACTTGTGCAATTTCTTGGTGACAAAGCATACGAGTGCATTGACACTCCAGGTCCTCCTCTCTCTCTCTCTCTCTCTCTGTCTCTCGAATAAAAAGTAGCAATTCATTTATTTCTTCTGGCGGCTAAACTACATTTGATAGGCATATATGAAATATAATGAACCTTAAGGTGTGGGTAAAGAAGATTATGTAGATGATCCTACGTATACTGGGAATAAGACAGTCTGTTGTTTGACTCTATCTGGTTGCAGCAATTCATAGATAAGAATCTATACAGGTTTGGATCTAAGTTGAATTTTCAAATTTAGGAGCCGGTGCCCCAGAATTCATTAACATTGTGATCAAAAGAAAAAGAATTCAGTAACAAGACTCTTGACTTTGGGCATGGGTATGTCTGATGCTCGTAAAGTATTTAGTCTAGAGTGAAAGTAATGAAATTTGAAGAAAAATTGAGTTTTGCAGAAATCGTCAAGTACTGTAATTATCTATATATTTGATAATCCCTTTATCTGAATCTTTTTCTACGGTCTGAATTATGATCAGGTATTGGGCAATGCAAAAGGGGCTGTGGCCGTTGTCATTTCAATACTCCTTTTCCGAAATCCTGTTACCTTCATTGGCATTGCTGGATATTCTGTGACCGTTATGGGGGTCGTTGCTTATGGAGAATCCAAGCGTAGGTACAAATGATCTTTTGTAATTTGTAGAGCCTTTTTTAACTGTAAGCGATTGGCGGGTCGAGAAATTTTATTGTACAAGGGGGAGGAGGGGAGATTAAGTAGTTCTTTCTTGATATGCAAATGGTATTTATTCAATGATACTTTTTTCCTTTGACCATTTGAGTCCATGATGCTTGGTTCTGGGATTTTATTGGATGGTTGCCTTTTAATGACATGTTCAGATTTAGAGGATATTGAGGTAATTTCATAGATTTGCAACTATGCCTGAAATTGGTTGTCGAAAATTAATATTGGTTGAGACATTGAAGATTGGGACATGGTGCATATGGGTACGATGTTTATGGGTTGGGACATGGTGCACCAGGGTACGGCGTTTATGGGGACTTGTGCTTTTCTTCTATATTCCTTCCGTCCTATTTATATAGGTTGATTTTGTTTTTCACGTAGATTAAAAATTTTTATTTAGAGTTTCTTTTAGCCCCATTTTTAGCCAAAAATGTATTTTGGAATAGTGATTTGATGGAGAATGTGTGGTTAAAAATTAAGAAGTTTTGAATTTACGTGTAATATTATTTTATTAAAAATGTGATTGAAAATGAGAGAGATGTATTTTGGAAATATTGAGAAACAAGCAAGTTAGGGTCCGTTTGATTGGCATATGTGGAAAGACTTTTCAATTCCATTTAAGTTGGAAAATAAAAACTCAAGTATCCCTTATGAATGTTTTTTCATGAAATTGGCAAAAAAAAGTTTTGTTGTACCTTAGAATTCGAACTCCATTTTCACTTTCGTATCAAATAGTCAAAGTAGAAATTGAATTTCTCGGATGTGACATTTTCCATAGAATTTAAATCACTTAAACAGATCCTTAATGTTATTGAAAAATCAATTTTTGCCGAAAATTTTACTAGTTTACTCTTATTTAATTATCAACAGCTAGTAGTATAACTAGACAAATTAAATAAGGGTATATTAATAAATGAATAAAATAAAACATTCTTAATAAAGAAAGTCAGCATATATAAATGGGACGGATGTAGTACTATATATAAAATAAAGAAACTCAACCTATATAAATGGGATGGAGAGAGTACTGTACATAATTATCTTATAAAGTCAACAAAATTATTCGGAGTAGTCATTCGAGAAAAAGTACACAATATGAGGGTTCTATTAATATAGAGGAAGCATTCGAAAATTTATTCAGGACTCAAATCCTACTTGGAATATGAACACATAAATATGCAGACAAGAAACTCAAATCCCAAGAGGAAAGTAAAAGCATGTTTGGTACGTAGTGCTAAACTATCCGGATATTGTCTAGTTCTGTCATATCAATTCACTTTACCAACGTTATTACATAATACGCACTTACTATTTTTTATTTGAAGAAACCATTCAAGTGAGCTCTGGACCGGTCGGGAGAGGATCATAACCATCATGTTGTGTAGAATTTGGAGACTTCTTGTTAACAGGAATGGATTTCAAAACAACAGCAATAGGCATGCTTACTGCTCCAAGTCCTACACTGAGTATCCACAGTTGCCATCCTAATGGAACAGTGCTGGCAAAATTGCCCAAGAATTCAACTATAATTACTTGGAATACGACTGTGGATGCAATGATTCCTGTGAATATCCAGTTTCTAAGTATCCCACGGAAAATGTTTATCTTCTCGATTTCCCGGCTATTTATTTCGTTGAAGACCTAAATTAAAACCAAACAAAACAAAATTTGTCAGAAATGAACCTGCATTTAGTGATAAAAATAATCCATCTATATGTTCTTCAATTACTGGACATGTCTTTCTTTCTTAATCCTGTTCCGTCTAACCGTCTAACAACACATTGAACGTGTCATTACTATCCAAACACTAGTTTTTCTTTATTTTACGAACACAAAAATAGTGAAATATGGGAGGGCAAGAATGTACAAAAAGAGGGGATAGTTGCACCATTGGTCCTCGACCGATTGCTCAAGTAGTAAGTTGGTTAAGGGCCAAGTTAGTGTTCAACATTTCATTATACTTGCATAATCAGTTCTCAAAAGCCAAAATCGTTCAAGTCTGATTTGACATGAAAATTGATTTTTGATTTCAAAATCGTGCCCAGACACGTCCCTAATATATCGTCATGTGAACCTCATGTATTCATCTTTACAATGCTAGTGAGTGTTTTCGATCTTGGGATGGTGCCAAAACATTTGATGGGAGAAATTTTTCCATTAGGGTCATATGACGATTAAACAACGAATTGGAAGGTTTCAACACTAAGGGACTAAATTGTTCATCTATTATGAAAGATTGAGGACAGGTTAACTCCTTTTTATATTTTGAAACCAAAATGCTACTTGGAATTTTCATGAGATGAAAACGCAAACATATACTGTGGAAACGTTGAGTTACATCCCAAGAAATCAATTAAATTAAAAAATATTTATTACCTGACAAAACACAAAGGTGTTGAATATGAAAGTATTTAGTAATGCAGTGGCATCAGAGCCTTCAAGTCCCAATATTTTCTTCCCATCAAAATTTAGCACTAAAAGAACTGCCAGTTGATAAATGCTCTGACCAATGATATTTCTCCACATGGGGGCTGTAATGAAACTCTCATTCCTTCCAACAGGAGGCCTCTTCATCAGTCCATCATGTGGAGGTTCAGTGGCCAGTGCAAGTGCACCTAAAGTGTCCATAATTAGGTTGACCCAAAGCAATTGCACTGCTGTAAGAGGAGCTGATCCTGAAAGTGGTGAACAAAGTAAATAATAATCTTGTCATTTGATAAAGTCAAACTAGAGTAGATCGAGCTCAACAGGGTCTTCTTTCTCCACTCGTTTGCTAATGCAGTATTAAGACAAAAGTAGTACCTGAGATGCATGCAGATACGAAATTAATCATAAGAGCAACAATATTAACTGTCAACTGGAACTGCACAAACTTTTGAATGTTTATGTATACAGAACGTCCCCATTTTGCCACGTTCACAATTGTCGTAAAGTTGTCATTCATCACAATTACGTCGGCACTTTCTTTCGCAACCTGACAACGATTTTTATTGACACTTAGGAATCATATTCAACGAGAAAACAAGACATATAAAAGACAATCAATCTGTGAAGCAAAATAAACACATGGACATACCTCGGTTCCTGCTATGCCCATGGCAAATCCAATGTCTGCCTCATGTAAAGCAGGGGCGTCGTTGGTCCCATCTCCAGTGACAGCAATAACCTCTTTATGCACGTTTCTTGACGTCTGCACCAGAACATGTTTGTCAATAGGTGATGCCCGAGCCATAACCTACATCCATGATATAAACATTTGAGACCAAAATTTATAAGTTTCACATATTATTTCTATGGACTAATAAAGATAGTGTTTGCCCACCTTAATCTTTGGTATCATTTCGTTCCTATCTTCTGGAGTTTTACTGCGAAAACAAGGACCTTCTACAGCAACATCATTATCATTAAGTATGCCACATTCTTTAGCAATTGCTTTAGCCGTGTTAATATTATCGCCAGTGATCATTCGCACATAAATTCCAGCATCTAAACAACTTTTAACTGCTTCCTTTACGCCGGGGCGAACTGGATCTTTGATTCCCACTACTGTAATCAAAGTATAGCCACAATCAGGAATGCTGCTATTTTCTTGAAAACCATCTTCAATATCCTTAAAGGCCAAACAGAGAGTACGCAACGCTTCACCAGCAAATGCATTGATGACATTCATGATATTTCCTACATGTTCTTCTGACAAATGGAAGGCTTCACCATTGGAATCAATGGTATTGTCACACATTTTCAGTATAATCTCAGATGCACCTTTGCAAAAAGCTCGCATTTTGCCATTTCCACGAGCCACGAGAGTGGACATCATTTTCTTGTGCGAATTGAACGGTTCGACCTTCAACAACTTGCACTCCCGGCGTTGATCATCAAAATCACCACCTAGAAGCAATCCATACTCTAACAATGCTGATTCTGTTGGTGTCCCCAAAATAGTTCGCTTTCCGGTTTTATCCTTGACAACCTCGGATCCTGTATTATTAAATATTGCCTGCAAGAGAATGGCTAATACATTTCCTGATATATCTGAATCTAAGCCATTCCTATCTGCATTACTATCTACCTCTTTCTCTTTTCCACATATCCATATTTTATTCACCACCATATGGTTCGTAGTCAGTGTCCCCGTTTTATCGGTTGAAATACAAGTAGCAGAACCCATTGTCTCACATGCAGAGAGATGTCTCACTAGCGCCTTTTCGGTCAGTAATTTCTTCATTGCAAAAGCAAGGCTTAGTGTCACAGCCAGGGGCAGTCCTTCTGGAACTGCAACAACAATTATAGTCACTGCAGTGGCAAAGTAATTCAAAATTGTTACAGCATCACTGGAAGACCATTTGGTAAGTTCATGGAGTCGTCCTTTCTCCACCAAAAATCTGATGATCAACACTAGAAAAGTCGTCACGGCAAATGCCAGTCCGATTTTACCAATAATACTGGCAACGCCATTGAGCTTCACCTGTAAAGGGGTCTCATCTTCTCCTCCCTCGCTTAGAGTATCCATTAACTTACCCCATTCGGTTCTCATACCGACTGTAGTCACCAGCATCTTACCTGACCCGTCTTGAACTTTCGTTCCAGTTAAAAGAAAAGGTCTTTCTTCATATATATTTATTGGTAGACTTTCACCGGTCAAGCTCGACTGATCAACCAACAAGTTGTAGCCCGATATGAATATTCCATCTGCTGGAACCTGGTCTCCAATTGATAAATGAACAATATCTCCGACTACCAAGTCGTGTATGGAGACTTTCTGTCGAATCCCTTCCCTAGTGAGATGTATAAAAATCTTTTTCTTCTCCTTATCCAACTCCTTAAACTGCAGTGATTGCTTGTAATCACTAACGGCAGTAACCATGACAACCAAGAAAATACTAATTATGATTCCTAAACCATCATACATTCCCTTTGGCCAACCTTCAGTGGGAAGTCCCACAACTATAGAGACAACAGCACAAACCATAAGGATTATAAGTGTTATATCATGCATAGCCTCCCAAACGAACATCCACAAACTTTTGGAAGGTTTTTCAGTGTATACATTGGAGCCAAAAATAGTTTGCCTGATAGGTATACTAGTTGATTCGACTCCTTCATTCAATGTAACGTTCAATCGACTTGCAAGTCCTTCAACTCCTTTGAGTTTTCTTAAGGTCGTGATGTCGTAAGAAGCAACAAGAGAAGCAAGTTTATCTGGGTGAATTTGAAACCCTGCTTCTCTAGCCTCTTCTTGGAGTTCATTTTGAATATCTTCTTCCCAGGAGTCTATAGCCTCTTCAGAGGTAAATTGGTTACCTTGCCCTCCAGCTGTGCAGGGAAGAAAATTAAGTACTAATGATGGGAACAAGACTTAGAAATAAAACCAAGATATCAATAGTAGAGATATACCATCAATAAACCTGAATGCTGCCTTATATGCCAATAAACAAACGCGCAAACGATCCTGGAAAATAAATTAGGAAAATAAAGGAGCATCATCAGGTAACAAAACAGTAGAAAATAGCCGCAGACTGCTGCAAAGAGCTGGTTATGTTCATAAAGGCTTTGAGTTCTTCTCAACATTTTAGGAATAGTAAGAACTTGAAAAAACGAAAGGCAGCCAAAACTTATTGATTAAATCGAAAGAGGACCACAATCATCATGCCTGTTTGATTCCATGAATCAAAATTTTCTGAAAATTCTATAATAATCTAAGACCAGTATTAATTTTCTGAAAATTCTATAATGATATATCTCTTAAGCATGCATAGGTGTGGAATCTTCTTTCTAATTCATTCGCATCTTGTCCAACTTTTCACATGTCAAGACAACCTAGTATAGTATCCTCATCTTGTTATTCTACAAGTTCCTGTGAGCACATTGAAATCTCTAAATAAAATTGACACGTATAGAGCCCCACTACACTTTCTCGATCGAGAAATTTTCTGGGAAAAGGAAATTCAATAAATCCTTACGTTTGATTTTGTTTTATTTTTTTTTTCGATGAAAAAAAGAAAAAACCTGCACATACTCTGATTTTTAGCATCTGTTCTTTGGCTTCAGAGCGCTTTTCAAGATCGGCGGAATAACGGAAGCGGCGGCGGCGGTTCTTCACTAGTCCGACCGCCTTTCGCCAACGCATAAGAGCCTCATCCGACCGGTCCTTGTTCGACAAATCGAACTCTTTTGGTATTAGCTTTTCCATTTGCTTGGATCACAGTTCCAGAAGTGCAACATCCATTTGAGGATGGCAAATTGAAGTCATTTTGTACACATAATTTTCAAAGTATATATGCGTGTACACACCGTGCAACGCGGGACGAGAACAGAGCGAGTAAACCATAGAACACGGTTTTAACGCGGTCCTTTTTCCTTCAGAACTTTCCTTTCAACGTACAGTAAAGAAAAAGAGAAACAGAAGAAGAACAATTCGCAGCAATTTCGTGGAAAATTACAACGCAATTATGATCAAATCTCTAAATTTCTGTTAATTGGAATAAAGCTGACAATCCATGTGTGGTCAATATCTGATTTTAAAAAAATGAGTGGCATTGTCAAACATTGTTATCTATTTCTTTTTCAACTTTTATTAATTTTTATCAAAATATACTAAAAATTTGATTTTAATTTTCA